>CAUYQV010133549.1:0-29988 GCA_963574575.1 Galagoides demidoff | reverse complement strand
CAGGCACGGTGGCTCACGTCTACAATCCCAGCACTTGGGGGGGCCGAGGCAGGTGGATTGCCTGAGCTCATGAGTTCAAGACCAGCCTGAGCTAAAGTGAGACGCCATCTCTAAAATATAGCCGGGCATCATGGTGGGCAGCTGTAGTCCCAGCTACTTGGGAGGCTGAGGCAAGCGGATCACTTGAACCCAAGAGTTTGAGGTTGCTATGAGTTAAGACACCACGGCACTCTACCGAGGGTGACCAAGTGAGACTCTGTCAGAGAAGGGAAGGGAAGGGATGGAGAGGGAAGGAAAGGGAGAAAGAAAGACTCACTGATTCACACTCAAATTAGCATTTCAACTTCACCTAGTTAACAGCACCAAGGCTCCTAAAGAACTACAGATGAAATGGATGGAGCTCTCAGTCATGACATTTTAAAGTCATTGTTTGGTGCTAAGAAAGACCCAATGGGGATATGGAACAACACGGTAGAATACCCCACCTTTGGCAAGATGCATGCCCCAAAAATGCTTTCTTGCTTTTCAACCACTTATGGCTGGAAATCTATTCTTCTACCTAACCCAAATCTAGACACTCTTACGGTCACAAATGATTCATACCCATCTCTAGAGGATCAACTGAACCTCCAAGTTGCAATCAAATATTCAAATGCTTTCCAACAAAAAGTAGACACAACAAAGTCATTGAAAGGTTAACTTTAAAATTAACAAAGAGTTTTCTTTCTTTTTCTTTGAGACAGAGTCTCAAGTGGTCACCCTGGGTAGAATGCCGTGGCGTCACAGCTCACAGCAACCTCAAACACTTGGGCGTAAGTGATTCTCTTGCCTCAGCCTCCCAAGTAGTTGGGACTACAGGCACCCACCACAAAGCCTGGCTATTTTTTTTTGTTGTTGCAGTTGTCATTGTTGTTTCAGCAGGCCCAGGTCAGGTTCAAACCTCCAGTCTCAGTGTATTTGGCGGGCACCCTACCCACTGAGCTACAGGCACCGCCAGAGTTTACATTTTTTTTAATTACTAAGTACATAGTAGTTATATTTTTACAAGATAATGTACAGTTTTAAGTATATCTAACTGAAGTTTCTTGAATTTGGCCTCATTTGAGTACAGCCTTCCAACATGAAAAGTTTCCCCACCACTGGCCTAGGTATTACAATCTCTGTCTTATATGTAAAGAAATGGTTGTTCAAAAAGGCAAACTGATTCATCCAAGGTCACCCAACTTGTCAGTGGCAAAGCCCAGATTCCAACCCAGCTATATGCTACTGATCCCTTGCTGTAGCGTTGCAGAAATTGCCACCACCATGATGATGCCTGGGGATAATTGCCCCGCTGCAAGCTTCATTTCACTCAGAGAAAAGCTGAGAAGCCTCACCCCAACAGGATGTCACATCCATTGCTTCTCATTAATAAAAACAATACAGGCCAGGCACGGTGTCTTACACCTATAATCCTAGTACGCTGGAAGGCCAATGCAGGTGGATTACTGGAGGTCAGCAATTTGAGATCAGCCTGAGCAATAGCAAGACCGCATCTCTACTAAAAATAGAAAAAATCAGCCGGACATTGTGCCTGGCACCTGTAGTCCCAGATACTCAGGAGGCTGAGGCAGGAGGATCTTGAGGTTGCAGTGAGCTATGATAACGCCACTGCACTCTATCCAGGGTGACAGACTGAGACTCTGTGTCAAATAATAATAACAATATCATTAAACCGATACCAACACCCTTCTATTATATAGTACTTTCTATTTAGGGACTTCATATTTTTTTTGTTTTGTTTTTTTACTTAATCCTCACAACACTAGACTTCCATCCCCATCTCACAGATGAAGAAACTGAAGCACAGAGAAGTTGATGAGTTGCTCAAGTTCACACAGCTAGGAAGTAGCAAAGCCAGGACTCAATCCCAAGCAGTCTGGACGCAGAGCCTGCACATCTAACCACTGTGGCTTGCCTTCACCTCTGAAGCCTCTTTCAGGGGGTTAGAGGTCAACTGGACCCCAAGCATTGGACTCAAGAAAGCCTATCTGATGAACACCTGTGCCCGTCCTCTCCAGTTATATGGGAATGCCATCCCTCATAGGAGCTAGAGCTGGAAGGATGAGGAGGGCAATCAGTGCACAAGCACGAATAGGACACCTACGGCATGCCCATCTTCAAGTTGTGGCAGGTGCAGGAAGTAGAATATTCTGTCCTCGCTCTCCTGCCAGAGGCTCCAGTCCTCAGAAATGCCCAAAGGGGTCGCCCCTGCCAACCCCATCTCCCTCAGCACTGGCTACACCAGATGCTGGCAACACTTAGAAATAGGTCTAAAAATAGACACTATAATGAGTCAGGGCTAAGAATAACTTGGGCAAACAGACCTCCTGGAGAGAAGACTATCAGGGAGGCACCACCCCTTCTCCCTCCTAACCCAGTCTGGCCTACCCTCTGGCCTGTCACTTGGAACCCCCACAGCTAGCAGAAAGTGGAAGTATTTCCACACTACCTGCTGTTTCCATCAGCATGCCCACATGCATTCCCATCATAAGCCAAGTGGGCAACCTCCCTCTGTGAGGGGCGGGGGTATCAGAGGGGTGGGCAGAGCTTCAGGAACTCCCAGAGCAAGGCAGAGCTGAACTGAGGCACCAAGATGTTTCGAGTTTTTTCCCAGCTCTAACACCAACTCCCAGCAAGAAACTAGGAAAATCAGATCTCCAATTTGAAAATCATGCTCTATCTCATGTCTTGTCTGTGAAATGGGTACGTAAAGTCAGCCTGTTTGGCCCTTCTCAGGGGTGAACAGGGGAACTGAGAGCAGAGAGGGGCGGGCGGAAACATACTAAAAGGCAGACATCAAATGTGGAGGGACCAGAACTTGGGAGTCCTAACCACCCCAGATCCCATGGCCAGGGCACCTCTTTCTCCTTCATGTTTCCATGGTCCTCATCTGCTCCTACCCAGAAATGGTTAGACTCATGGACATCTGTATGTGGATTGAAAATTAATACAGCACAGTTACATATGATGTCAGAGCTGAAGTTCTCAGTAATTCCAGAAGACAGACAGGATGATGAGTTTCTTTTTTTTTTTTTTTTTTTTTTAGACGGAGCCTCAAGCTAACCCCCTGGGTAGAGTGCCATGGCATCACAGCTCATAGCAACCTCCAACTCGCTCCAACTCCTGGGCTCAAGCGAGTCTCCTGCCTCCGCCTCCCAAGTAGCTGGGACCACAGGCGCCCGCCACAAGGCCTGGCCATTTTTTGGTTGCAGCCGTCATTGTTGTTTGGCGGGCCCGGGCTGGGGATTCAAACCCGCCACCTTAGGTGTACATGGCTGGCGCCTTAGCCGATTGAGCCACAGGCGCTGAGCCAGGATGATGAGTTTCATCACACAGTTGTAGGGATTAAGGCTCAGAAAATGGAACTAACATCCCAGGGGTCCTGCAGCTGGAATGCAGCCTTCCTGCCGTCCAGCAGCCTGGGAAGTATCTCCCAGGAGCCATCCGCTGGGCACAGCTCCATCTCCTCAGCCATGCCCAGCAGGGACAGGATAACCTATAATGTTGGGAGCCAGAGGGAGGGGGCCAGAAAAAGGTAAGGCGTGCTTAGGAAGGGAGCGGCACCACACACAGCATTCCTCTGAGAAGATCAAAAGAAGGAGGAAAAGGAGGAGGCGTCCAGGCAGAGTGCAGGCTATGGAGTCAGAAGCACTGGCATCCAGTCCCAGCCCTGTCAGAAGTAACCGTATGACCTGGAAATCCTTTCCTAGACATCACTCCAGTTCTCTGTCTCTCCATCTGGAAAATGAGGCTTTAACCACCAGGGCTTTGAGATACCCTGGGGTATATCATGACCACACATTGGACATGCCCAGTGAATATTAGCATATCAAAGATTCTAGAAAGTCCTACAGCAAAGAAACCCATTTTGGATTTTCTTTCTTTCTTTCTTTCTTTTTTTTTTTTTTTTAGAGACAGAGTCTCACTTTGTCGCCCTCGATAGAGTGCCGTGGCGTCACACAGCTTACAGCAACCTCCAACTCCTGGGCTTAGGTGATTCTCTTGCCTCAGCTTCCCGAGTAGCTGGGACCACAGGCGTCCACCACAATGCCCAACTATTTTCTTTTTTAATTTTCTTTTTTTGGCCAGGGCTGGGTTTGAACCTGCCACCTCCAGCATATGGGGTCGGCGCCCTACTCCTTTGAGCCACAGGCACCGCCCTCGCCCAGCTATTTTTTTGTTGCAGTTTGGCCCGGGCCAGGTTTGAACCCGCCACCCTCGGTATATGGGGCTGGTGCCCTACCCACTGAGCCTTAGGCACTGCCCAGAAACCCATTTTGGATTTTCCTTAGTTGAATATGTTTATGGGGTACAAAATGATGTTATGACTTATAAATACTACGTGGAATAATTAAATCAAGCCAATTAACATATCTATCACCTCAAATATTCATCATTTTTGGTGGATTCGAAATTTACTTAGTGATTTTATAAGGTATAATACCTTATTATATACCATAGTCACCTTGTTGTGAACTATCACAAAAAAAAAATATATGAAAAAACTACTCGTGTCTAATTCAGGCTCTGTACCCTTTGACCTTCCTCTCCCCATTCCCTCAGCCCTATTTTACCTTTCTTTTTTTTGACTCACACTCTCCCATACCTGCTTGACCCTCAAACCCTTCCACAGAAAATACCCTGGGAGACCCTGGAGTAGATTTGGGATCACCAGTTAAAGTACCTGCAGGGATCAACAAGAAATGTGAGATCCTGAAACTGACCCACACAGAACGCATCAAGATCTGCAGTTAGCTACAAGCCCTGAAAATTCCTGGCAGCTCTTGGGGTCCAAGCAGTTTAGCATTTCTGTTTCACTGCAGGCCCTCTTCAGGATTCACCTGGGAATCCAACCCCGAGGAAGTCAGTGGCCAGCTTCACACAATTGAGGAGACTGGGAGCCGAGGGTCACACGGTAGGTTATTGCTGTGTACAGGAGAGATGATGAAGAGGGTCCCATTTTCTGGGCCCTTTACTAGGCACTTTACAGTCACCATCTCACAGCAACCCTTCGAGGAAAGCACAGAGGAAGTAAGCTAATGGTCAGAGAGATTTAGTCACTGTCCAAGGGCCCTTAGGTAGTTAAGAGGTACCACCCAGATGTGAACCCTGGCAGTCTGAATCCAGAACCCATTCCCTAGGCCCAGTACTGCCACTCACCAGCTAGGTAAACTTGGGTGAGGGACTTAACCTCTCTGGGCCTCAGTTTTCTCATTGGCAAAATGGGATAACAAAAGACCTGTACTATGTATTAGGTTATTTTGAAGATTAAATTTGCAAATATACAAAAGTGCTTAGCACAATACCTGGCACCCAGTAGGTGCTCAATACATGTGGCCTATCATTAGACACCACATTCTACTATAGGAGCTCACACTAAGCCCCTGGGCTCTGTGTTCAACAAGCTAGAAGCCACCCAGAGCTTCCTCGAAATCACCCCTCCATCAGGCAACACAGACCCCAAAGCAAGGCTTCTACATCACTGAAAGCAGATTGGGGTTCCCAGACCAAGGCCAGGGCAGGGTCTTATTCTCTGAGGTTCCTACCAGGCCATCTCTGCTCAGACCAAGAAATCCCCAGCCTGCCATGGGCCACAGGCCTCCCTCTACCACTCCTCCCACTGCCCTAGGTCACGGGTGGGGAGGCAGGGGGCTCTCTAGCCAGGCAGCTGATGTCCTCATGACCTTCCCCAGCCCTCCCAGCCTTAGAGACAACAATAATAACTCCACCCCACACCCCCAGAGCACTCCACACTTCCTACAGGCACTTCATCCACATTAGGTCACAAGATGGGCATCACCACTCAGGAGGCTGGCTGCTTATGGCTTAGTATGCCCACTTTTCAGATGGAGAAACTGAGGCCCTGACTGGACCATGCACTTGTCAAGATAAGGTTCTCAATGGTAGAAAGGCTTCTGGCTTCTGGACCAGGGTCCAAGTTGAGAGCCAGGTCCCAGGCCAGGCCCATCACACCCAACAGGGGCTGCAGATCGGGGAGAAAGCTCAGGAGCTCCCAGGAACCAAGGCAAGAGGAAGAAATGGCTAGGCCATGGGCCCTGGTCCAACTCATGTCCCTGCAGATCTTGGGAGTTGGGGGGCAAGCATTAGTAAGACTGAGGCCTCTGCTACCTTACCCCACTCCAGCCACAGGAGGCAGGCACAGACCTCACCCAGTGCCCTCAGACAACCCTTACCCAACCCTCTGCTTTAGCTAGCATGGCACCTGCTAGTAGGGAGGTGCCCAAGTGCCCATCCTCCCAGGTAGCTCTCTAGCCTCCAGACCCTAAGCCAGCCACACACCTCAGGCTTTGTTTCCCCTCACCACTCCCAGCCAACACATTTCTGCCTGACCACCCCATCCCCTACCTCTGCTGACCCACAGACACGGCAGCCAATTTGCTAAGGATTGGCCTCCCAGAGTTCTAGGATTACAAGTGGGAGCCACCACACCTGGATAACCCATTCTCTAAAGACAACACACTGCCAAGGAGCCTCCATGGAAGTCCACTCCCGCACCCTAATTACTACAAAACCATTCCCTGTATTAACTCCTTTTATCTGTTAAGTACATGATTGGAGATGGGACAGACAGAAGACACGTCTCCTTGGCCAGAGCCCACAGGCTGCAAGTCCAGCCCTCACATCCCTCACAGCAGGCCTTGCTATCTCCTCCCCACACACCCATCTCTAGTTGACCCAGGGAAGGGGTAGGGATGGGTAGACAATTCTGCCCATCCCTCCCTCACTGACAGCATTGTCCTGGGGCAGGTCACTGGAGCCCTCTGTGCCTCCACATCCCCATCTATAAAATGCGGGTGATAATAGCATCTTCCAAACAGAGTGACTGTGAGGGCCAAGGAGCTGGTGTAGGTACAGCATTTGGCACAGCACCTGACATGGCATGAGGCCGAGTAAACATGAGCTCTTGCTGTTAATATTATTCTCCAACACAAATCTCCTCCATTGAAAATAATCACCAGGAGCCCTGGGTGGTTTTTTGCTGTCTACACACAAAATACTGTGTACAGGTAAAATGTTAACCGGAGCAGAGTGCTTACTTAGTGGCTGCCAGGCTCTGTTCTGAGCACGTCACATAAGTCTTTTTTTTTTTTTTTTTGTGATAGAATTTCCCTCTGTCACCCCAGGTAGAGCTCTGTGACTTCAGCCTAGCTCACAGCAACCTCAAACTTTGGGTTCAAG
Organism: Galagoides demidoff; assembly: GCA_963574575.1. NCBI lineage: Eukaryota > Metazoa > Chordata > Mammalia > Primates > Galagidae > Galagoides > Galagoides demidoff. Next base: position 22,746 of record CAUYQV010133549.1, on the reverse strand, counting down.
TGATCCTCCTGCCTCAGTCTCCTGGGTAGCTGGGACTACAGGTGCCCACCACCATATCCAGCTAGTTTTTTCTATTTTTCAGTACAGATGGAGTCTTACTCTTGCTCAGACTGGTCTTGAACTCCTGAGCTCAAGAAATCTTCCCACCTTGGCCTCCCAGAGTGCCAGGATTACTGGTGTGAGCCACTGCTCCCAGCAATGAGTAAAGCCTTTTAATCCTCAGAATGAACACATGAAGTGGGCTCAATAATTGCCATCTCTGTTTTGCAGATAAGGAAACAGAGACACCGGAGGATAAGTCACTTGCCCAGATCATGTGGCTGCACAGCAGGTAGACCAGTGGTTTTCAACTGGTGTGCCACAAAAATCAAAAATCTTATTTGTGAAAGAAGTTCAAAGCACAATAAGTATATTCCTTTTTTCTTTCTTTTTTTTTTTACTTTTTTATTTGATCAACATAAATTTAAGTGTGCCTTGGAAGTTTAACTACAGGTTCAAGTGTGCCGTGAGATAAAAAAGGTTGAAAGACACTGAGGTGGACAGACACACAGGGTATATGCCCCCAGCCCCTGATGTGAATGGGTGTTTGCTGTGCTGGTGCTGCACTAAATACACCACACCCATGACCTTCTCACCAGAACCTGGTAACATGCTTCCCACTGTCCCATGCTCCTCCCTGAGCCTGGCAGGGTGCTTCTCCCTGGCTACCTGCTTCCCCATCCTTCCTGTTCCGGCCCTGCTCAGACCCTTCCTTGCCCCTCTCCAAAAGATATCCGATGCCACTGAAGCCTGAGAGGCCACGTCCGACTCACTCACCTCCCTAAAGACACCATAAACATGCAAAAATACACACATGCTCCCCCTCATACCTGGGAGAGGGCAGCCCCCAGAAGGAGGCCCCCTGGAATGCTTAGCTCCTCCGGGGGCCAGAGCCCAGGGCCGTGCCCCCACCCGAGCGCCAGCCCCAGCTTCCTCATTTTCCCCAGCACTGTTTCTCACCCACCCCTGTGTACCTCAGCCTGAGAGGAAGTTGCACAATCCCCTGGGAGCTGCAAATGCGGCGGAGGATTACTCACAGCACAGGGGAACCACAGGCCCAAAGGCCTCTCACATACACCACAAGCCTACCCAATGCAGACTGCTCCAATCTTACCCACCAGGGTGCCAGCCCACCTATGCTACTCTTCCGTCCTCCCAGACAGAGCCTCTCCCGGCATCCTCCACTCGGCCTGGCCTCAGAGGGCCTCAGACACCAAGGTGAAGAGGGCACAAGAATGTCACTGGAGTCCGAATCCCACCAGGTCCAGCGCAGGTCTAACCCTAGCCCAGGCCTCCTGTCAGGCCCTCCCAGAGACTCATGCCCTTTTAGATAGAAGCCCTATAGTTCATTACCTGTTTGACTGACCACATACCTGCCACCCTGGCCGGGGGCCTTACCAGGGCCTCCAAACACCCAGTTTGAAGTCTTACTGTAGCCCATCTTGAAATGAACCCTGAAACCAAGCATAATACTGGGAAGCTCTGGGAAAAAGAGGTACCATGTATTTCTCACTTGTGGGAAATGTTCTTGCTCCTCATGCAGTTTCAGGAGTTCTTCAGAGCCCCCGGAGTATTTATTCCTAACAGCCTGTCAAGGAGATCTAACAGACATTTTACTTAGTGCTCCTTTCTGGTAGCTGAGGGATCTTCATCTTTGATGAGTAAATACCTCCTGTCAAGAAAGGTGGGCAGTTGTTATCTACATCCCAGGCTGGATAAGTTTATGGGCCCTTCTGTGAGCATGCTTCAGGAAGGAAGAGTGTAGCAGAGAGATTAGGTGACCATGGCTCCTGGAAAAGGTAAGAGATGCCAACAAGGTGAGGTCAGCCCAGAAAAGAAGCCCAGACTCTGACCCCAAACTGGGCCCTCCCTGGGATAACAAACTCTAGAAGGACACAAAGGATGAGTAGGAGCCTGGCCGGCTGTGCAGAGCCCCTAAGAATGACCTCTGGCTCCCACCCTTCTCTACCTTGGACCCACAATGGGGCCTCAGATAAGGAACATGATAAACACTTCTTATCACCCCCACAACCTTGGACTCCCATCCAGCTAAGGACAAAGTCAGAAATGCCTTTGTCTTGGGCCCCAGGGCTCCCAGACAGCCCCTCATTTCTGCAGCCCTCATCAAAAGGCTGGGGCCCTCAGGGCCATGGGGGAACCACATGAACCAGGACTGAGGCTCACAGATGGTCACCTGATGCCTCCAGCTCAGTGGACAGAGGACACAGTCAAAGAAGAAGGGCCAGTGCTGGAAAGCCCTGCCTCCACTGGAATGTAACAACCACAAGCTCCTTTACAGGACTGCTGCCCCGAATGCCTGTGTACACACCATCTCCCCCATCCAGACAACAGCCCCATGGAGGGGAAGGGCAGGAACCCTTGATACTCTCATTTTTCAGATGATGAGACTGAGGTTCAGCACACTTAAGTGACTTCCCTGAGGTCATACAGCGAGTTTATGGCAAATCGCAGTTTCCTGGCTGTTTTGTTTTTTGTTTTGAGAGAGGGTCTCACTTTGTCACTCCTAGTAGAGTGCCATAGTACCATAGCTCATAGCAACCTCCAATTCTTGGGCTTAAGCAATTCTCTTGCCTCAGCCTCCTGAGTAGCTGGGACTATACGTGCCCGCCACAACACCCAGCTAATTTTTTTTTTACCAAGCTGTCACCCTTGGTAGAATGCCATGGCATCACAGCTCACAGCAACCTCTAACTCCTGGGCTCAAGCAATTCTCCTACCTCCGCCTCCCAAGTAGCTAGGACTACAGGCACCCGCCACAACGCCTGGCTATTTTTCAGTTGCAGCTATCATTGTTGTTGGTGGGCCCAGGCTGGATTCAAACCTGCCAGCTCAAGTGTATATGGCTGGTGCCCCTTAGCCGCTTGAGCCACAGGTGCTGAGGTTTTTTTTTTTTTTTGAGACAGAGCCTCAAGTTGTCCCCCTGGGTACAGTGCCATGGCTTCACTGCTCACAGCAACCTCCAACTCCTGAGCTCAAACGAGTATCCAGCCTACACCTCCCAAGTGCTGGGACCACAGGTGCCCGCCACAAAGCCCGGCTATTTTTCGGTTGCAGCCGTCATTGTTGTTTGGCAGGCCCGGGCTGGATTCGAACCTGCCACCTTTGGTGTATGTGGCTGGCGCCTTAGCCACTTGAGCCACAGGCGCTGAGCCAACATTTTTGTTTTTTAAAGAGATGAGATCTCGCTCTAGCTCAGGCTGGTCTTAAACTTGTGAGCTCAGGCAATCCACCAGCCTCAGCCTCCCAGAGTACTAGGATTACAGGCGTGAGCCACCTCGCCCAACCCTGGCTCTTTTCTTAGATCAGAGTTTCTCAACCTCGACGCCACTGACACCCAGGGCCAGGTAATTATTTGTTGTGGAATATCTGTGCATATTAGGATGTCTAGTAGTATCCCTGACCAATGTCATTAGACAGTGGCAAATGTCCCCTGGGGGGACAAAATCCCAGTTAAAAACCACTGCCCTAGAAGCACCTAGAAAAGACAGGCACCTGACAATTCTAAATTGAAGGGTACACTCTCTGAGGACTCTAGCCCTGCTATCTCCCCTTCTCCCCAGCCGATGAGCTAGTCAGGTGGACTCAAAGGGTAGAGGGTACTGAGGGCTCACTACCCTCTGGAAAAGGCTGCCCCCCTGACAGGCACTGCTACTAGGAGGTCTCCTCTAAAGATCCAATATCACTCGCCTTCTCCGAAGCTACACATCAGCCCTCTTCCTAGCATTCAATATTACAATGAATGGCCTTTCAACTAGTTTGATTGTACGCTCCTATCAATAAAAAATCTGAGCATCCTCAAGACATGATTCTTCCCCCCTAAAGTGCTTATATAGACACTAGTGCACAAATATATTGTGCCTGTTAGCAAACACACATGAAATAGATCATGAAAAAGAAAGAAGATGAAAATCATGACGAGGTACTGTTGTTACACACTCACCAGCATGGTAGAAGTTACACAGTTTAATGATACCAAGTGTTGACAAAGACATGGAGCAACAGGAACTCTATGTTGTCACCAGCAAGGAGTAAATTGGTATAACCACTTAACAAAATATTTACTAAAGCTGAAATATGCATTGCACGCCCTTTGCTCTAGCAGTTGCACTCCAGGTTATACGTGCTCGGAAGACATTCACGCACCAATGCACTAGGGAGCACACATAAGGCTACTCTTACAGCATATTTCTTAGAGCCAAAAAGTGGGAAGCAACCCAATGTCCAGGAGTAGCAGAATGGATACTATACAGCAATGAAAACGAAAATGAACATACCACAGCTCCACGTGACATGAAGAAACCTCACAGATAAACTGTTGGATGGGAAAACATGACATAAGAGAACATGTCCACTGTCATTCCATCTCTATTCAATTCAAAGCCAGCAAAACTAAACTCTACTGCTAAGGGATATGGACATGAGAGGTTGGGTTACATGATAAAAAGATCGAGGAGAGCTGATTATCATAAAAGTCAGGGTAGTGGTTACTTCTGGGGCAAGGGGACACACAAGTTGACTTTGAAGTACAAGTTATATTATGTTTATTCATCTGGATGGTTGGTGACCTAGTGGCTCGCTTTTATAATTATTTACTACTATATATATATGGTCTTTTCAGCAACTGCACCGTATTTCACAATATCAAAGAGAGAAAAGGATGAGATATAAATAGAAATAAAAGTTCTAATATTTTCTTCTCACACCTGGCTTTGAAAAATACTATAATTAGGTCTACAGAACTGGATGATGACCTATAGTTGGTCACAGGCCTGGAGTATCTATCTGATGATGCTTGGGGCTGTCCAGGGAGGGCCCCTGTCCCCCAGCTGGCCCAGGTTGCTGGCTGCCCCTCAGTCCACAGAAGCCAGTCGACATAGCCTCTGGCTATGTCTCATTCTGCTGGGGATATCCCAGCCACCACGCACCCCTGCCTGGCCAAAGACCTTCATATCCCCCTCACTCCACCCAATGCGGTTCCTCTGGGACCCTGACAGCAGGACTTGAAGGCTCCCTCTGGGGAAGGTACTGGGGTGGGCCTTGGTAACCACTCCATTAAATGAAGGAGGGAGGCCGAAAATGGAATGAAGAGGGCTCGGCACCTGTAGGTCAGTGGTTAGGGCACCAGCCACATACACCGAAGTTGGCAGGTTCGAACCTGTCCAGGGCCTGCTAAACAACAATGACAACTGCAACAAAAAAGTAGCTGAGTGTGGTGGCGGGAGTCGGTAGTCCCAGCTACTTGGGAGGCTGAGGCAAGAGAATGGCTTAAGACCAAGAGTTTGAGGTTGCTGTGAGCTGTGACGCCACAGCACTCTACCAAGGGTGACATAGTGAGACTATCTCCAAAAAAAAAAAAAAAAAGTAAAAAAGAAAAAGAAAATGGAATGAAGAGGATAGAGAGAATGGGAGACAGCAGGAGAGAGAGTGAGAGACATGCACACAGTGAGGGGCCGATACTCCAGATACTGTGGAAGTAGATTTGGGGAAGCAAGAAGGTGCTAGAGGTGGGGGAGCAGAGGCACTGTCCCCCAGGTTTCAAGCTCAAGTCTGGGGGCTCAGCAATAGGCAGAAACAGAGACCTGAGTTGGTGGGCCCAATTAAGCACCACAACCTCCCAAGGCCCCAGGGCTTCCACATGGCAGGTGGGTGGCTCAGGGCCTCCCATGGCACTCAGCAGTCTCTAGTCCTCCAGGAAGGAAGGACTTGTCCAGAAAGGAAACTTCCTTCCCTCAGAGGTGACCCCCAGGTGGGAGGACCAGGGAGCAATAGAGCTGCCCTTTCTGGGGCCTACTTGGGGAAGGGGCTGACAGCTGAAACTGACTGAAGGATTCTGTGCTAGCAAGAGGCAAGCAAAGGGCCAAGTACTGGCATGTTCATGTTCATCTAGTATAGGATTCCATACTATCTTCTTTCATTCTGCCTTCCTCTCTCCTCTGCTATTACTGAGACAATCTGGCTAGGCCATTAGCTACCTGAGGGAGAAGCAATGTTCTTGTTCTCACCTACTTTCATGACCAGCTGTGCCAGGTACCCCATAAAGTGCTCAGGACATGTCTGCTAACCCAAATGGCACTGAGGCCATGGGTTGCTGGTCCCTGGCCTTGATCCCCACCTCTCAACCACATGAGGGCAGTACCAGCTACCCTCCAAGGCCCCCAGCCCAACAGCTCCAATTGGCCTGAAGCAAAGCTAGCCAGACCCATCTTGGCAGGGCAGCTGGGTACACCTGGCTAGAGCCGGGAGGGGACAAGAGGCAGCAGGGGGTAGATGGTATAGTGTGTCACCTCCTGGCCACTCCGCACCCCTCAGGGACTGTGGGGGGCTGGGGCAGGTGCTGTCCCCAAACCAATTATAAACAAGGCAAAGGACAGGCTGTGACTTCCCTTGGCAAACAGGAGAAAACAAATCGGAGCCCCACCCACAGCCCCACTGGCAGAACTGGGGGGGAGGACAAGGCAGACAGCTCAGGGCCTTTTCGAGCTGTATACAACATCCCTGGGTATTAGGTGGTGAAGCACCGGCAGGGTAGAGACTAGGGGTAAAGCACTTTTTTGTGTCCTCATTTCTGGACACATGATGGGGGCTCAATTCATTCCACAAAGATACACTGATAGCCACTGTATGTGAAGCTCCCTTCCAGGCACTGGGGACATGGCATGGAACAAAGCAGACCAAGCCCCTGTCCTCAGAGTGCTAACATGGGAACCTCCCGCTCACCTGTCAACTGACCAGCTCAGACTCCAGGCCCATCTCCCCCAGGGTTGAAGGGCCTGCCATAACCTCTCCTTACCTCTACTGGCTTCCCCCCAATTCCCTCCAGCTTCCAAAGGCAACTCTACCCCCCACACCTCCAGGGGTGAGCTCCCAGGTTCTTATGACTAGCAGCTACTTCAAGGCCCAGGACCCCCTAGAAGATGATGAAGACACCAGCAGGGACCCTCTAGCTGCCCTCCCAAATCTCAGATCTGAGCAAGGAAAGGAAAAGAGAATACCTTCTTCTTCTTTTTTTTTTTTTTTAGAAGACCTTCTTTTCGTGTGTGCCTCATCATTTTTACTATTAAGAAATATGATTTTGGGCAGTGCCTGTGGCTCAAAAGAGTAGGGCACAGGCCCCATATCCCAGAGGTGGCGGGTTCAAACCCAGCCCCAGCCAAAAAAAGAAATATGATTTGAACCATAATCAAATACTTGCCCTCCATTGGGTGGAAAAGTAAAATAACTTGATGGGCCTTTCGACAGCCTCAATTCAACAAGGTACAGGTCCACTTTGGCCACCACCTCCCTTATTCCAACAATGCTACTTTAGCTTCAGGTACCTCCGCAGCAGCTTCAGACCCTGCCCTGTGTTCCAGTGACTCTCAGCTACTGTTATTCTTGTTTGTCCACCTCATCTTGCCTTAATCACCCAGCATGTATTTAAGTACTTGTCCCAGGGATCGAGACCAAGAACTGTAAGGCTGAACAGAGGTCAGTTTAAGGGGAAGCGGGGCAGAAGGTGGAGGGAGGAGGGAGGACTGACTGAAGGGGACACCCCGATGATCTCAGAAGTGGTCCCTATCCCTGGGAATCCCTGTCTTTGATAAGGAGACAGGCCTAAAAGATTCAAAGCAATCAGAGTAGCTGCAAAGCAGGAGGCCTCTAAGACAGCGACTCTCAAAGTGTGCTCTGGGGACAGATGGCATTAGCATCATCACCTGATGACTTGTCAGAAATTCAAATTCCAGACCTCCTGGAAGTTGCAGGCCTACTCAATCAGAAACCTGGGAAGAGGACCCAGAAATCTGTGTTTTAACATTCTCCCAGGGGATTCTGATTCATCTTCAAATTTGAGAACTACTGCCCTAGAGAAAGGACATTAGAAACATCTAGGAAATTTAAAATAATGCCTAAAACTCCTCTCCCCAAGATTCAGGTGCAACTATATTTTTTAAGAGCTCCCTAGGTAATCATGATATCCAGACAGGCTGCAGTAAGAACAATCCCCCTGGTCTCCTGGAAAGCTGTGCCTTGATAGGAAGATTTGGGTTATAGGGAGGGAATAAGGAAGGGGGGAAACATGGACTCTGATTTTCTGGATGAAGACTCTGGTGGAATTCCTGGATGAATCCCTGCGGCATCATATCTCACTTTGGGACCTCCGCTGTATGTATGAAAGCAAATAAGATGGCCTGCCCCAAAGAAAGCTGGACAGGAGATGGGGATGGCCAGACTTCATTATGTCTTCTCCTCGTTAGGCCCACTTAAAAGCCAGGAAAGAAAGTCACTGATGTACCTGCCTGTTGTCTCTGCCCCTCTCAGCTACCCTCTGCTCTTACCCACTGCCCCACCACTCCACAGCAAAGCATTTCCTATGTGCACAATAAATCCCAGACCCTACCTTACCACTAAGATTTCATCTCTACCCTCAGTGACATTCCAGACAAGGGGATCCATATCTCTAGTACAGAGAGGGGCAGGCATCAGGAGGGCAGGGGAGAGCTACAGATAGAAGTGGGTGGTGAGGGGCCCAGCCAGATACTACCACAGAGACCGAAGGGGCAGGGCAGGGGTGATAGAGATGCTGCAGACATTGCCAAATCTTCTCCACTGTCATGTTAAGTGAGGGGACCAGGCTGGGTGTGGCACAACAGGGAGCAGCAGGGATCAGGGCCACTGCCATACTTAAGGTATGACATTAGAGGACATTAGACACATGGAAATGCCTGTTTGCAACCCACAGGTCTTTATTCCTTTCCTGAAGCCCTCTATGCCACTATTTCCTCACTTGAAAAGGAAAAATAAAGAAATACATGAGTTATGAGCTAATTGCACTCATATTCTCAGAGCTGCACGTGCACCGACATGCTCAGCCCTCATGCAACTAATTCATGGGTGCTACAATAACCCTCACTCTTTAAGTGTGGAAACTGAGGCACATGAGGGTTAAGCAGCTTGCCTAGGTTCATGCAGTATTAAGCGGCGGCAGAGCTGGGACTCCGAGCCAGCTGGCCTGGCCCCAGAGCCCATGCTGTCAACAACCCCCTGACCAGTGTGCCCTGGCCCAGTGCTCAATACATGGTGGCTATGGCTACATCCAAGAAAAACTGCCTTGTTGCTCCACCAGGGCCAGCGTTTAGCGTGAGCTTGATTCTGGGGACTTCAGGATCCTGCAAACAGGCTGAGCAAAGCAGTAACCTGCCCCGGCCACACAACTGGTCATAGGCAGAGAGTCCAGCACTCTCAGGACTTTCATGGCCATCCCATTCTCACCCAACAGTCTCCAGAGCCTTTTCTCTACATCTGACTAAGCAAGCACTGCTCAGAGCTTCACTGTGAGTTGATGGATGTGAGTTCCCAGAAGGCTGTCAGTGAGGCTGCTCTTTTTCCTTCCTGAGCACCCAGGAAGCCTTGTCTGGACCCATCTCCTCCCCTGGCCAGTCAAGACAGGTTCCAATCAGGGTTCCTTTGGTCACTCACCCTGGCAGCTCAGAAAAGAGGCCAGGAGACAGGCGTGGTTCTAGGGCAGGTGTCTCAACAAGTTCCTACACTGCTACTGCTTAGGGCAAGAAACCCTGGATAGAGAAAAGAAGGTCCCCAGGCCACTATACTCCCACTTTTTAAGAGATAACTCCTCGGAAATCCTGAAGTGGTCTTCTTTAGGTATTGAGAACATGGATTTTGGAGTCAAGTGGACTTGGGTTAGAATCCTAGTCCTTACACTGCTAGGCTGTGTGACTTTAAGCAACTTGCTTAACTTCTCTGAATCAGTATAATGAAAACAATAATTCCTACCTCACTCTAAAGAGTAAACACACAATGAATGTTGGCAACTACTGCATGATAAATTTTTATTATACTATGGTTCTAGTACAGAATAAAGAGATGACATTCTATTACTATAACAATGTATTGTTGTTATTGTCTTATAGACACACATGTACAAAAGTCATGTATTCACACGGACCTAGATACCTATAATCTCACACCTACACATACAAACTCACACCCATTACACAAACCCCACACTGACCCAAAGAGCAACATCACATACTCACCATGTAGCAGGAACTGCTCCTCCCTTAATCCTCACAACAGCCTTGTAAGTGTGTGCGCTCTGATCTCCCTCTTTCAGAAGAGGATATACACAGAATGGTGTGTACACACACTCATTGAGGAGTGTGATGTGGACATTTCTGGCAGCTCTGGATACCCTGAACTCCCTCCCTCTGGTCAGAGGAGGCCAACCCAATTTCCATAGTCATCTCCAGGGCAGCCCCAGCAGGGCCCCAAGTGCTGACTGCCCTCCATCCCCAGGACAAAGGCTCAACCTGGCTTTCATGACAGCTGTGGTTGGGTGGTTGGGGAAACCCCTGCTGCTGGCAGAAACTGAGTTGACTTTGAAAAGGAAGAGACAGAAGCCAGGGGGTGGCTGGGCCACTCCCTGTGGGGGCAGGTGCTAAGTAACTCTATAAACTCCGCTAATGATGCAATTATAGCCATAAACAGAGCCCCAGGAGGGATCAGGGCCAGAAGCCAGACCCTCAAAGGGCAGATAGGCCTGAGGGGTGGGAGTCCCCTCCCACCTACTATCCAGCTTCCCAGAAGCAGGCTTAGGAGGCCTGATGCTGTGGGTGCAGGCAAAGACACCACCACTATCCTGGAACCCTGGATGGGCTCCTGCCTGCCCTGGTCAACCATTGCCCCCCTCTGAGTCACCAAGCCCTCAAAAGCCAGATGGCTCTTCCTGGATTCCATGCTTACCTAAGCTGGTCCCTGCCCCATCCCCTGTACCCCTTCCATGGGACCCAGAACCAAGACAGCTGGGTCCTCACTTGGCTGCACCTCACGTAGCTGAGGTGAACACAGCATAACACTGCAGCTGGAACCCGCCTCCTGAGCTGTTTAAGCAACACAGGCTCTTGGAGCATGGAGCCACCCCAAACAGCCCTGCCCTTCATTTACACCCTCAGGTTCCCAGCTCTCCGTGTCCCAGCAGCCAGGCGGCTGACAAAATGTAGAGGGCCAAGTGAGTTGCAAATTTTCCTGGGGCTGGGGAAACTGCAGCATGGAAAGAGCATACCATCAGACTACCAGGCAGAGCTCCTAAGGTAGCCGACCCTTCCCCTTCCATTCCTTTTCCACTGCCTCTCCAGGCCAGCCAGTAACTACTGCGGGCTGTCTCTGCCCAAACTGTGGGCTCCCTTGAGGGAGGGCCTGGGGCTGTCTCCCAGGCAGGGCACCATGAACTGCATTCTGAACTGAGCACATCTGCATCTGGTCACCTGAAAGGAAACCAGCGACTAGTCCCCCAACTCACCCCCAATAGCCCAAGATGCCAGGTCTGGGCCAGTGGAATCTCGGCCAGGGTGGGTGCAGGGGCCTGAGGCTACGCCCTAGAGGCGTCACTGGGAACCTGCATCAGCCTTGTCCTCTTCCCTGTTAGATAAATCACCCCCTCACTTGGGGAGGGTGGGAGCCGGGCTGTAATTAACCTACACTTCGTCCCCGAGCGCTAAGCCAAGAACTGCGCTCAAGTTTAATCCAGAGACTACGCGGTGAACCGTTCCCAGAACAGACAGGGTCGAGAACGACGGCTAGAGCTGACAGGGGTTCGGCGAAAGCCGCAGCGGTGTGGGCTGGCGGAGAACGGAATGCGGGGGCCCAGCAGAGCAGGAACCAGCCCCGCCCGGGGCGCCCTCCCTTCCTCCCCCGGGGCGCGGGACTAGGGCGCGCCAGGCGGCTGCGGCGCGAACCTGCTCGCGCAGCCCGGAGCAGCGCAAAGCAGCCGTGCGTGAAGCCAGAGCCCCGCGCGGGGAGGGGGCCGAGGGCGGGGACCCAGCCAGCATCTGCCGGGTCTCTTCGAGGAGACGCGCGTAGACGCGGGGCCCGGTAGCTGATGGAGTACGCGGAGGGGGGCAGGGGGCCAAGGAGCGCTGAGGGCTGGGAGAGCGGGGAGGACGAGGGTTCTGGACAGCCCGCGGGTGGGCGGCGCGGACTCGGGGGTTAGGGGGAAGGGAAGTGTTTTCCGGGATTCCCGACCGAGAGGGGTAGCGGGAAACTCAGGGATCGGACGACGGCAGGGAGCGCTGGGGGGAGCAGAAAGCTGGGCGCGCGGAGGGTGCTCTGGAGTTAGTGTTACCGGGGGTGAAAAAGACTACCCAGGGACACTAGAGGCACAGGGGTAAGGACGGCTTCTTCCAGACGCAGAGCTGTAGGAAGGGAGGAGAAGGGAGGGAGAGATGGTACTTCCACCCGCCCCCCCCCCCAGCAGCCCAGCCCCAGGGGCGTGGCGCCACTCCGGCCCTCCCACTCCTGGGGACCATCCAGGCTGGGTCTGGCCCTGCCGGACTCGGCCCCTGAATACCTCCCCTAACTCCGACCCCCTCCCCAGCATCACCCGCCTCAGCAGCGTCCGGTGCGGAGGGAGTGGGCGCAGGGCCCACGCGTCCCTGAAACTTCTTGCGAGTTCACTCCCACGCCTCCCGCCCCTTCGACTCCCAGGTCCCCAGCCGGGAAGGCCCATGCCCGCCCCCGCCCCTCCCGCCCGGTTACATAAGGTAGCGGAGAAGCCGCCCCCGGCCCGGCCTGAAGGGAGGGGCCGCAGGGGCTCCCCGGCTGGGCTAGCAGCGCCGCTCCGGCCACGCGCTGGGCGACCAGGACTGGATGGACTACCGGGCGGGTGGCGGCGCACACGGTCCTGCTCCCTCTCCTGCCGGCATCCCCCACCTACCCACCTGTGTTGGGGACCCACGGGATTGGGGCAGGAGACCTGGGACTGATGTCCCGGGCCCTCCGTGCGCCCCTTGCCCCTCGGTCCCGCTCACCTCACTCTGAAGGTCAATCCGTCCGCCGCCCGCGCCCCGCGGCTCCAGCAACTTGTCCCAAGTTTGGGTGCCCGGCCTGCGAGCTGCGCCCGCCACCCGCTCCCGGGCTGCTCTGACTCCACGCCACCAGGGAGGCCCGCCCCGTCCGCCCTTCCCGCAGCTATCGGCGCCGCCGCCGCTCCCTGAGTCCCGCCCGCGGCCGCCGCCTCCGCTGTCACCGAGCCCCGCGCCGGGCGCCCGGGCTCCGGCTGTCACTCCGCGACCACTTCCCTCTGCGCCCGACAGAGGGCAGCACCCGCTGCGCCCAGACCCGCCCCACACCCGACGGGTCTGCCGCGGAGCACGCTGGGAAGTGTAGTCCTCGCTGTGGCCCCGCTAGGCACGCCGGAAGTTGTAGTCCCGCGGGCAAAGGCCTACAAGGATTTGGCATTTGACTTGGAATCTTTGTTCCTCTTCTGCCCCTTTGCAATTTTTCCCCCCTCGGTTAGTAATGTCCCGAACTAAGGCTTACTATATATGCTGTGGTCTGACCCTCAAAGAGGGGCCAACAGCAGGCTGTATTTCTGGCAGTCTTGCAAAGATGTAGGCTCCCAGGTGACTGCCATTGCCATAGAAACTCCTCTGGTGGCCCTAGTTTCCCTCCTGGTTTGGAGTGGGGTGCAGGAACTGTATCTTGCACTTTTATTCCTCCCTCTGAGCATAAGGGGTAAGGCTGTGCTCAGCCTGGAGAAGGACAGGGTAAAAATATGTCTAGAATGGAGCCTACCCCCCCACCCCACCCATTCTGGGTTTTCCTTTTATACTCCCTTAACAGCTTGAACTCTTATCTACCACCATGTTACTGGACATGATGTTGTTTCATACCTCCTTCCCCTGATGGAAGTTAACAGGGTGTTGAGACATCATTCTCTGCTTCCTCCCCTCCATTCCTCCTCCCCCACCTGCCACATTCCCTCAGGTTTCTGGATATTTTGCTAGGAGGATCCTAAGAAAGACAAGGCTGAAGTCTAGAGGGACAAGACCCTCTTGCTGAGTTGGTTAAAGCATGTGGGTTCGATTGTATGTGACTGAAGTAGCTAACCCTCTTGTCCACAGCTGAGGGCCAGCCCTCCTTCAAATACAGGTCCTGGGACATAAGAATCTGGGTAAAAATACAATCAGCCTAACTTAGCTCCTGCCTCCTGAAACCCTCCTGGAAATATTGCCCTCCCCTCCTAAAGGATCCTATGACTTTTACAAGCACACATAGGCATCCAGCATTCCTCAGAAACTACTAGTCCAAACTAGATCAGCAGGTGAGGGGATGGATGCCTAAATCTGAGGTGTGTCACACCATTAATCACACTGCTAGTGGACCTGTTTATGGGTCCCAATATCCCCTGGGGTGGTTCTGGTGGTAATTTGGTAAACTGGATCAGCAGAGCATTTCAGGTTGTTAGAGTAGGGCTCCTTTGCCTATCCCCCATGATGCCATTTCCACTGTTTTCCCTCTCCAAGGGCAGAGATGGGAGCAAAGGGAAGGTATGAATGACTGTAAGCTCTGAAGAGTATAGAGCCCATTCTAAACCATGCTTTACAGCCCATTTCTCTTAGAATCTCTGCGACCCACCCAGAAACCTCCTAATCATTCATGGAGAATATCCATCAATGTCAAATTTGCCCCTGACTCTCATTCTCCCATTTCCCTGAGACTAGAAACACCTTACGGCCACAACTCCCCTCCAACAACAAACAGGCTAGCCAACATAAAGAAGAACTATTTATTATTAGAGAAAGTCCAGAGTCCAAAAAAGGAAGGCTGAATCCAGAGGGGACGCACAGAGAGAACCCTGCTACAGGGTGCAGGGCCAAGAGAAGGAAGGGAACCCACATGTCCATGAAGCAAGTCTAAACTGCAGCAGCGAAGCCCACCATGTTGTTGGCCATGTCGTAGACAGAGTAGTAGGCCCTAAGGAAGACATCCCCGAGGATCCACAGGGGCTGGTTGGACGGAACCGGCAGGTAGGTAGCCTCAATTCCCACGATGCAGTGGCCCTGGTTCTGCTCAACACAGAAAGTCAGCATTCATTCATTTACTCACACATTAGCTGGGCACCACTCAGGCCTGAACACTGGGCCAGAAGTACAAATGCAGAAATAAGTGAGCCAAGGTCTCTGCCCTTGAGGGTTCATAGGCCGACTGAGCCACCAGAACAGGGACTGATGGGAGGGATTTCTGAAACAGGCAAATTCAGGCTGCAGTGGTCTTCTGCAGGGTCTCTTCTCCTCATGGTGAGAAACTTCTCTTTCTATAGGCCTCCCATCTGCTACCAGTTTGGAGCAGATCAGCATGGTGGTCTCCTTGCAGCCAGGAGAACTTGGATTCAAACTTTAGTTTTTACCCTAACTGTGTAGCCTTGAGTCAGTTACTTAACCTCTCTGAGCCTCCAAGTTTTCATTTATAAAACAGAAATGAGTAGCTTCCTCATCAAACGTTGTGGTAAATAAGTGGGATGAAGGGTCTTGCACAGGCTCAGCAAAGAACCTGGTGTCTCTCCCCATTATTTAATATTAATTGATAATAGATGACACTTTTCTATTTCATAGCCTTGTTCCAAAGAATGGGGTTTAGACTTAATGAATTGGTAAAATGAATCAGTGTTGCAAAGAGTCAAGAAATGGCAAAAGGTAAGGAGGCTGAGCATTTCTGGCACACTCTTTCCTCCCACCCCTAATCATGGTGGATTAGCCCGCAGGGACCAGGACTTACATTGAAGGTGTATATAGCAGGTGGCAGAGGGAACAGCTCATCGTTGATGATGAAGGTGAAGATGGGCAGGGATGGGATCTTGTCACAGTTCACAACATACTGCAAAAAGAAACAGGTCCCCAGGTGCCACCTGAGAGAACCCACCTACCCCATCATCCCAGTCCTGGGATCCCAGGCGTAAGCCCCAAGATGAGCCCCAAGCCTGCTTTTAGACTGGAGGGTGCAGCTCCAAGGAAAACTCCTGTGTAGAGAGGGCCAGAACTGCACATGTGGACTCCTATAGAATAGAATTCAGGGAGACCCAAGACTCTCCACTACCCCAGAAACATTTCTCTTGTCTGAATTTTCCCTATGAGAGATTGAATCTCTGTCTTCTCTGCAAGTGTCCTTTTAAAACACACAGATCTGCAGAAAGAGCACTCCATTGGTCCCCTAAAGTTAGTGGGAATGGGTTAATTAGGCAAATCCTTTGCTGGGCTCAAGACAGAGAGGGGAAAGGGGGTATGGCCCTGTGGAGTGAGGGAGGTGTGGATTACAGATTAGCCCTTGTAACTCATTTAGCTCTACATTCCAGTTATTTTGCTATTACCCTAAAGCCAAACAAGTGTTTAATCTGTTTTCTCTGAGTGACTGCAACTCAGAAAAAATTCTTGCCTACTAGTTACCTTTCATCTTCCCTCAGCACAAGCCTCTGGCCTGCCTGAACCTCCAAGCCCTTACCCTCCTGCAGCCCTGGTTGGCTGAAGTCCCTCTCCCTCCACTTTCTTAGGTAGCTAGAGGCATGGAGGCCAGGTTAGACTATTCTTGTGTTCCCAGCCCCTGGGCTGGCCTCCTCTGGAGAAGGGGACACTCTCATTAGACATACCTGTCCAGATGAGTCCTCCCTGGCCCCTAAGGTCTGTAGAACATGATTCAGGTAATTCTGGGGCATGGTGAGCCGAGAGGTACCTGTGTCCACGATGGCCCGGCAGCCCTGAAGACATAAGCCAGAGTACTCATGGCCAAGGATGAACCTGAGTGGGGAAAGATGGGAAGCCTCAGCACCATACCTATTCAGGGCTGCTGAGGATGGGCTCTCCCCACCATTAAGGGATAGGCAAGTGGCCACAGAATCAAGCTGTACTTAGGAAAGTAAGGACCCTGCAAAGGGCAATCCAGCTATTCCCCTAATCATATCATACTAGAATCTATCCAAGGCCACCCAAATGGCCATGGGATCTAGTCCTAAAACATTTCAAGGAAGGTTCCAAAACACTGAAAACCAGGGTTTTTGATTCATTGTAAGGCTTTTCAGTATATTAGTAATCACACTCTTCATTTCAAATCTATAAACCAGTGGTTCTCAACCTTCCTAATGCCACGACCCTTTAATACAGTTCCTGTGGGTTGCAACCCACAGGTTAAGAACTGCTGCTATAAACCATCTATAGTGTTTATAGATGGGATTGGATAATAGGGTCTCTATTGTTCAGGATTCTAAGTTCTGTCTTTCCCTATGTTGTCCCAGCCCCACCCTTCCTCTCCAGGCTGACCTGAGAGGTTTGACAGTCCTGCAGAGGGCAGTTGTGGCTTTGTAGCAGCAAGCCTCTGCACCACCCCCGTAAGCAATTCTTGGTTGTATGTATGACAGGGGGTGCCTTGAAGCCCCCATGCCAAGGGAGTGCCATATCCCAAGACCCCACCAAACTCACTCATCAATGGTGATCTGCCAGTACAACTTCTGGGAGACGGGGAACCAGACGATCTCCCCCCTATACAGACTGTTGTCCACACCCCCCAAAATGACCATTCCCTCATACTGAGAGCACATGGTTCTGCAGAGACAAAAGGAAGGGTAAGTCAGGGAGAGCTGTGGGAAAGGACTTCCCTGCTCAGCAGTCACCTTCAGAGAAACAGCTCCGCCCTTGGTTCCGGACTGCAGCTCCCTGAGAACAGAGCTCTCTGCCTAGGCTCAGAATTCCCAGTGTCTCAGGCTCTAAAATGATATCTCCCTCCAAAGGAACCCCTTGTTATCGGAACCCTATCCCATGACCCCATTTCTCTGCCTTCTACTTCATGCCACCAGTGGAACGTGTCACCAGGAGCCCCATCCAGGCCCAGCTTGTTACTTTTTTTGCTGAGACTGTGCTGAGACTGGAGAGAGGGCCTTGCTGGAAGGAAGGAAAGGACATTCTATGTTTGTTCCAAAGGCCTCCCCTAGTAGCTGGAGTGTGGAACTGGGTGGAGCTCCTAAAGGTTACATGCAGACAAATTGTAAATACAGGAAGATTAACTTAACAACATTTGTAAGGGGGAGATATTGCTGAAAGTCATATTCAGGTATTTAAGCTTTAGAGAACAGATGCTAACCATCTCTAGAAGGTGCTTGGCTAATTCAGAAGAGGGAAAAAAGGGGAGGCACCTGTGGCTTAGTGAGTAGGGAGCCGGCTCTATATACCGAGGGTGGCGTGTTCGAACACAACCCTTGCCAAACTGCAACCAAAAAATAGCCGGGTATTCATACTCAGCCCCGGCCAAAAAAACTGTAAAAAAAAAAAACAAAAAAAAAACTGTGGCCGGCGCCTGTAGTCCCAGCTACTCTGGAGGCTGAGGCAAGAAAGAATCGCCTAAGCCCAAGAGCTGGAGGTTGCTGTGAGCTGTGACATCACAGCACTCTACCGAGGGCAACAAAATGAGACTGTGTCCCTAAAAAAAAAAGAGAGGAAAAAAGTTATTCTCAAGCCACTCAGCCCCACCCACTAGCTTGCTTACTAAGTGTTGGCTGGCATTGGCCAGGATAACAGCTTGTTAGAAGTCAGTGTTGGATGTAGACCAGAAGACTCCAGGACCAGGCTAGAACAATAGATCAAAGAAGATGAAGCAATAGATTACTATACAAAAGAGATATACAGGTAGAAAACGGTCAGTCAGAGGAAATGAGCTAGCTGGGGCCCAAGGCAGGAGGCAAATCTAAGAGGTGCCAAGAATTAGAGCAGCAACATTCAGAGCAAAGTTCAGCTGTATGTGGGAGAGTTCTGTCCAGGCCAAGGCCAAGGAATGCAAAAAGGCAGAATGAGCTAGAGATATACACAGGGGAGGGTTAAAGGAGGATCCAGATGCCCAGCAGTGAAGAAGCCCTAGAACAGGAATGGCTGGAGCCACAGGTCTGTTGGGAGGCCTCCAAAGCCCAAAGCATTGAGCTTCAGTTGTCCAGGGTCTGCAGGGGAGGGGCTGGAGGTGGCAGTTCCTCACTTGTTGAAGTAGAAGCTGAAGACAGAGCTGTTGAGAAGGTGCGCCTGCAGCATGTTCTCCAAGACTGTGGTGGCCCCACCAACAGATAGGGAGGGGTAGCCCATGCCCAAGATGCCATCAAATCCCGCGTAGATGAAACTGGCAGCGGGCTCATTCTGGCTGAGGCCAAACTCCTGGTTGTGGATCTGGATGTTCTGGATCTTGGGGGTATGGGAGCACACCAAGGAGGGGAGGTGACAAGTCTGATTTCACCTACCTTCCCTAGATTTCCCCAGAGACCCCTCAAGGCTCCCTTCTTCTTCCCTTCCTCATTCTGTCCCTTCCAATTTTGGCAGGTCTTGCTGGCAGGTCTTTACCTCTTCCAAGTAGCCTTCTCTGACTGGTTCCACATGCCTCCTCACCCCTCTGAAATCCCCAGGCTTTAAGCTCCTTAAGAAAAAGGACAATAAGCTGGGCATGATAGTTAAGTGGTTAGAGCATCAGCCCTGCACACCATGGCCAATGGGTTTATAGCTCACCTGGGCCTGATTAAGAAAAAAAAAAATACAAAAAAAAAAAACCCAACACGGCATACCTGTAATCCTAGCACTCTGGGAGGCCGAGGTGGTTGGATCACCTGAGCTCAGAAGTTCGAGACCAGCTGAGCAAAGCAAGACCCCTGTCTCCACTAAAAAAAGGAAACTAGCCAGGCATTTTGGCAGCTGCCTATAGTCCCAGCTACTTGGGAGTCTGAGACCAAGAGGATTGCTTGAGCCCAAGAGTTTGTGGTTGCTGTGAGCTCTGACGCCAGAGCACTCAATCCCAGGGCAACTGAGTGAGACTCTGTCTCAAATAAATAAGTAAGAAAAAGGACAAATCTGTCTCATCCATCGTGATGTCCTGTGCCTCACACATCATGGACCATGGTGACTGTCCAAGGAGTGGCTGAACGAGCCTTGCTTCTCTTGCCTTCTTGTTCTGCATACCCAAGCAGTAGCATTCCATCATGCTTCAGGCAAGTGTCCCTGCTGGCTCACAGATCACAGCTCTGACCTCTATTCCCACACTGGAGCGACAAGGAAGCACCCACTTACAGTTAGAGTGTCAAAGGCAAAAGTGCCGAGGAGGTTGCCGCTACCGTAACTCAGGAAAAACATCTTCCTATTGGTGGAGTAGGTAGAAGATGCACTGGGGTTGAAGCGAGAATGGCTGGCTGCAGGCAGAGAGAGAGACAGAGAGTCAGACTGGCAAATGAAGACAGGGCCACTGGCTCTTGGGCCTGTAAGGCTACCACTTCTGCCTCTCACCCAGCCTAAGCCTCAGCAACCCTCCTCACTGAGCCAAAGGGATCTGCCAAGGCTATCAGTGTTGGAAGGCCCATGACAGCTGGCCACCCTTGGCTCCATAGCCCCCTCCAACTTACAGAATCTTGGGATGCCACGGGACTGTAGCCTCCCTGTGAGTAGGGATGCGTAGAACCCAGATCCCCAGCTCTGTGTCCCTGGCCCTCAGCAGAGCACTTGGCACACATCAGTTGCCAACTAATTTAATCACTCATCAGATAAGAGGTGAAAGGGCCTCAGAATTCCCCTAACCCTCCAAGACATCCCCAAGTGCCTCAACCTTCTCCTCATCAGGAAACTGATTATAGAATCCTGAGATAGCATGAGAATGGACTAGCCATTGAGGGATCCCTTGGACCAGAGGGGTCAGGACCGAAACCCCAAGGCTTTGGCAGGGACCAGGGCAAAGTGAACACTACTGGTCTCCCAAAACTACCCGAGGAAAATGACCTCATCCTATATTCTGTCATGTCTCTTGGAGATGCTCAGTGAGAACTTAATATAGTAGAAAAGAATATTATAGAATTCAGTGAGACCGAATGGAGCAGAACTTATTCATGCGGCATGGCATGGACAGAATGGGGTAGAGTATGACAAACTGGAGTGAAATGGAGTAGGGTGAGGTGGACCAGCATAAATACAGGGATATAACTTGGTCAGCAGGGAAGGTAAAAAGTGCCCAGCTGTAGGACCAGCCTCTTCCCTCTGCCATGGGCATGGAATGTGACCCTGTATAAGTTCCTGCTTTGTCCTCCCCAAGAATGAGTTTCCCCCAGCAATTCCTCATAAAGTGTGGCCCTCCCTAGAGGTGTCCACACTCTGCCCTGCCCACTACCCCTCCTGATCCAGCCCAGCACTCACTGCAGGCCTGATCCTGGCAGTAGACAGAGGGCACCCAAAAGTTGGCAGATCCAGTGTCAAAAAGGACCATGAATTTCTGGGGTGGAGTCCCAATGCTGATCTCGCCAAAATAGGAAGCCTGGGGGGCCACAGACAGGCTGTTAGTTCTGTTTTTTTTTTAGAGACAGAGTCTCACTTTATTACCCTTGGTAGAGTGGTCTGGCATCACAGTTCACAGCAACCTCTAACTCCTGGGCTTAGGTGATTCTCTTATCTAAGCCTCCCGAGTAGCTGAGACTACAGGCGCCCGCCACAACACCCAGCTATTTTTTGTTGCAGTTTGGCCAGGCTGGCTTTGAACCCACCACCCTTGGTACATGGGGTCAGCGCCCTACTCACCGAGCCACAGGCACCACCCCCAGGCTGTTAGTTCTATAGGGATCCAGGGAACTTCCTGGGAACTTCTCCATGGGCAGTGACAGCACTTGCTCCTGCCCACCAGCCTGTACCACAAGGGGTACAAGCTTGGGTGGGGCCCAAGTCTTCCCACCACACCTGTTCAGAACCCACTGCCCCTTTGTCTGTGCCTGCCCAGGGTAGTCAGCAGCAAAGGTGTCTGTGGGCTCAGCTGCTCCGAGGGAAGGGAGCAGACCGCAGGGCAGGGTGGGAGGGGCAAGGAGAGGGGTGTGGCTTGTCACTTAGCCTGGCTGTCAGCCTTTCGCAGCAGAAAGAGGGCCACCCCAAAGAGGATCAGGACTCACGTCCATGGGGATGTTGGTGCCAGTGGCTATACTGAAGTCGCCGAAGCGGTACTTCCGAGCGGGGTCGTATTCGTGGGTCCTCAGGTACTCCTCGAGTACGCCCTTCTCCTTCATGATCTCACGGATGGACTTAATTCTTGTCAGGGGGACTCTGCAAAAGGGCTATGTATCAAGGCAGGCCCCCCTCCTCTCTTTCCAGTCTCCCCTCTCTCTCTCTCTCCATGTCTAACTATTGCCTCAAGCTCCCTGCCACTCTGTCCCCCGAGTCTGTTGCTTATGTGTATTTCTTCCCTGTCTCTCCCTCAGTTTCTGTTTCTCTGTGTCTATGTCTCTGTCACTGTGTATGTGTCTTTCTCTATGTGTCTTTCTCCTTCTGCCTCTTTCTTCTCCTGCTCTTCTCATTCTTTCAAATTTTTTCTCAGCATTTGCTCCAAGATTCAGAGAACCATTAACTTCACTCGTGCATGCCCTCATCCTATCCCCAGGGTCCACTCTGTCCCTCTACTCTCAAATATCCCATTATGTCCTTCCCAGGAAGGGGAGAGAGACTTCAGGCATTATTAGGCCTTTCCAAGATATGTACATTTTTTAAAGGAAAGATTCAGAGATGGAGAAGTTCACCCCAGAGTCTCTTCCTTTGGTGGCCATCAGATACCTGTCACCAGCTGAATGTGACTGAGCATGGAGGGATGAGAATAGAACTAGCTGGCACTCCGGAAACGGGACCCTAGTTCTGCCCCTTCTGCTAATTGTATGGTCTTGGCATCATTACTGCTTTTCTTTTTTTTTTTTTTTTTGAGACAGAGCTTCAAGCTATCCCCCTGGGTAGAGAGTACTAGGGCTTCACTGCTCACAGCAACCTCCAACTCCTGGGCTCAAGCGAGTCTCCTGCCTCAACCTCCCAAGTAGCTGGGACCACAGGTGTCAGCCACAATGCCCGGCTATTTTTTAGTTGCAGCTGTCATTGTTGTTTGGTGGGC
>CAUYQV010133543.1:0-21794 GCA_963574575.1 Galagoides demidoff | reverse complement strand
GGGGGGGGCTGGGCACGTCTCCGTCCCCCCATCCTCCGCCGTTCTGACTGTTGCGGGGCTGGGCACGTCTCCGTCCCCCATCCTCAGTCATTCTGACTGTTGTGGGGGGCTGGGCATATCTCCGTCCCCCATCCTCCGCCGTTCTGACTGTTACATTGCATCACTTACGTTTACGTTTCTGCTTCTGATCTGTCTTGTACTTGGAAACAGACATGTATACTTGTTGGAACTGGGCAGGAAATACGAGGTTTAAAAAAATAATCTATGAATATAATGACTACAATTTACAAATAACAACAACAAAAACCAGGTTTTTGGGTGGTCGACTGTAGAGACTGTAAGAAATGCTCTGAGATGTCCAGTGGATGTTTATCCTGCCTGCAAGAAAAACGCAGGAGCATGTAACAATATCAGTACACAAAAAACCTATATGAAAGGTCCAAAGGCCAAAGAGAACAGTGTTTGGAGCTGGGAATCTGCAGCCACCTGCCAGGTTCAAATTCTCACCCTGCCACTGGCCAGGCTACATGGCTGTAACAAGTTATGTTAACTTCTGCCTTGATTTTCATCTTCCTCAGCTGTAAAATGGACTTGATAACTAACAGCACCTAGCTTGCATGGTTCTTGTAAAAACTTAAGTCAGCTGATACATTTAAACCATTTAGAGGCAGGCTGACCACAGTAAATCCCATGTAAGTGCTTGACGATACATTTTATTACCGTGTCAACAACTATAATTGCTTACTGCATGGCTCTGTGACATCTAAGTTGGTTCTTTAAGGTCATTTGCCCCGGGTACTGAGCAAGTTAACTTATACATGAGAGAGGTGTCATAGACACTCCAATGACACAAAATGATGGAAGGAAAGAGGTTGATTTTGTAGGTTCTTTTTGGCATAATTTTTAAAGATATGCACATACATACATGTATATATATTGCATGCATGCATTTGTGCAAAACAATAAATGTAGGCTGGACGCAGTGGTTCATGCCTATAATCCTAGCACCCTGGGAGGCTGAAGTGGGAGGGTCACCTGAGCTCAGGAGTTTCAAGACCAGCCTGAGCAAGAGTGAGACCCAATCATTACTAAAAATAGAAAAACTAGCCAGGCATTGTAATGGACACCTTAGTCGCAGCTACTCGGGAGGCTGAGGCAGGAGGATCTCTTGAGCCCAAGAGTTTGAGGTTGCTGTGAGCTGTGATGTCACAGCACTCTACCAAGAGTGACAAAGTGAGACTCTGTCTCAAATAATAATAATTATAAATGTAGATTTAATGTCACTATGAACAGCAAAAAACACTCCAATGTGAGTAGTGAAATAATATGCTCACATATTGAGAAGGGTTGTCTTGATTTGGCCTGATCATCCTGTTTGGAGGAACAATGTATTTTTTTATGGAATAGTCATCTCCACTGAGTTCAAAACCCCAGGAAATTGTATACTAAGTTTCCTGACACAAAGCACCATTTTAATCACATAATCAGTTATTTTGATGTTTTTTAGACAAAGCACAAATAAAAGCATTTATTATGCACCTAATGTATGTAAAGCAGCAAAGGAAATAGAATTTTCTATGATTTTGAAAAACATTGATAATATTAATGTTTTTACCAGAAATAAATTTAGTTATAAACATTTTCCCATTCTGATAGGTATATATTTGTATTAATTTTTTATTGATGTAAATATCTTCAAGTATAATAATAATAATCACTACTATTATTTTTTAGACATGGGGTCTCATTTTTTCACCCAGGTTGGAGTACAGTGGTGTGATCTTAGCTCTCTGCAGCTTCAAACGCCTCAAGCAATCCTACCACCTCAGCCTCCCAAGAAGCTGGGACTACACATTTGCACCACCATGCACTGATAATTTTTTCTTATTTTTTCATAGAGGTGGCAACGTTGTCCAGGCTGGTCTCAAACTCCTAGCTTCAAGTGATCCATCTTGGCCTCCCAAAATGCTTGGATTATAAGCATTAGCCACTGTGCCCAACCTTCAAGTATAATTATTAATGGAACAAGGCGCACTTGGAAAATGCTTACTAAAAATAATAAATTATAACATTCAAATTCATTGAAATCTGCCACTTTTACTTATGTCTCAATTCCTACTAAATTATTAACACTTATTCTATGGGAGCTCTTTAAATTAATAATTTCATCTTGGTACTTGTCAACTCTGAGAGCAAATTTATAGTCCTCTAATTCTGCAGGAAAGGCTCATTGACAATCTTGGAAACGGGAGAGGTTACAATTTGCCCTCTCCAGGCTCCTCCCGACCCCTCTCCCCTGGCACACACAGAGTGAGAAACGCAGCATGTTCAGACAGAGTCCAGCTGCATCTGGGGTCTTTCATTTGGGCTTCAAAGCCCTGACCATGCAGGTTCCGTGTCCCAACCAGGCTATGGCTGACTTCTCAAGTATCTCGCTCTGCTCGCTGGTCCTTTTGCCTAATCTGTGTGTTTAGGACTCTACTGTCATCATCAACACTCCATAGGACATAAAAGCAAGTGGCTCCCATGTTAATTGCCACTTGGACAGAAAAAAAAAAAAATATATATATATATATATGGCTTTAAATTTTTCCCTCAAAAGTATTGGTGCCCCTGAAATGCATTTGTAGGGATAGCTTTGAAACAGGGCGGAACCTACACAGGGCTAGTGCCTGTGAGGTCCGGCCAGTTCCCGGCCAGTTCCCACGCTGCCTGCTGATTCTCGGAACCTCCTTTTCTTACTCTGATATTTGGACAGCAGGCTTGACACTGGTGCCTCCTGATTTGGCTAAATTCAGAAGTCTAGATCCTTGGAGTGAAAGAAAAATTAAAAACATGGAAAAGTAAAAACAAATTTCAATTTATCAATTCAAGATGTAATAAAACTTGCAAAATCATAGCCTTTAAAATGTTAATTATATTGTAAGTGTCTGGTTAAAGAGAAATGGAAATCCTGAAAAGAAAATTTAAAAATGTACTATGAGAGAATTATCCATTTTTAAAGTTCAACTAAGTCAAAACAACATATATTTATTAAAAGACTGAAATGTGTTCGAACCATGGGTAGAATTAACTAATACAATAAACATAAAGTTTGATTTCGTCGCTCATATGTATGTAGGTCGTAACTCCCAGCTCCCCTGTGAGAGCCGTGTCTGGAGTGAGTCACTTCATTTTCCTAGGTGTCAGTTCTCCTTACTGCAAAAAGAAAGTTCTTTCCTGCATAAGAAACTTCCTCGTCTTCCTACCTCCTCAGGAAGCCCTGGGAATCCATTCAGTCTCCTCCTTGTACGCCTCCAGCATTAAATGACGTGTTTGAACACAGAGGAGTCCCTTCTAAGTTGAAAATTCACTCTCATTTATTTTTATTTTATTTCTTATAAACATCACTATATAAAATCTGCCCAGTCCCTCAAAAGTTAATTTTAAAAAATGTGTTTGAGGTCAGAGTCCTTCTTTGCCCACCACTGACTTAGCTTTGGTGCCCGGGAAAATGACACAGGCTACAGTGGGCTGCTGTAAAGAGAAGCCCGACAAGAGAGCCTGGAGCAGGTGCTCTCGCCCACCAGCTCTCTCCTCACCCCCGTGCATCTCCCAGAGGAAACTGAGGCTGCAATGGGCAAGGCTGGGCAGTAAAATTCAAATCTCCCTCCACAGTTATTGGCCTAGACTTTAAAGTCTGCATGGTGATGCTTCTACAAATAAACCCAGGCTGAGCCCTAACTAGACTGTCCCATAAAGTAGGGAGCAACACCCCCAGTTGTGGTCCATGTTGCAAATATAACAAAAGGGCCCTAGTCTTTGATTCTATTCACTTCTAACTAGCAAGAAAATAGACTCTGTTAATGATTTAAAATTATTAAATATTGTTACCAAAAAAAATCACGATTTCCAAAGCACCTTGTTCAGACAGAAAACAAAGAATGAAGGGGTGGACTCTGGGGTCGGGATTGTGGGAATTGCCCTGGCTGCCAAACTCTGGGCACATTCTTGAAAACATCTCCCCTTTCCCTCAGTGGGGAAATACCAGATAGAACAAAATTACTTCTAAGGTCTGTTGGATGCTAAAACGGCAAATTTTACAATCTTTATATATTTGGTCACTAAGATGAAGTCACTAGGTAAGTAAAGTACAGCCTTTAAGATCTTCAAAAAATCAGTCGCAGAGACAGAATTTTCTTTTATCCAAAACCCACAAAAACCATTTTGGCTTCTTGGAAGCATCAAAATTATGGACCAGCAAAATCCGTTGTAAGTTATTAAGCACTTCAAAGTTTTGCATTAGAAACTAAGATTTTACTCTTGGTAAAATCATTTTAGAATTTGCTTTAATGATGAAATGCTATTTCGAGTAGGAAATACATTGTCTAATATCGGCAGTCCATGAATATTTTGTTAGGAATCTTTATAATTTCCTCATAGGAAGTACACTGTGGCATTTACCCTACACATAAACGTAAGTCTTGGTTAAGTGTCAGTCTTCATTTGTACAAAATGCTGCATCCTTTGTAGGCACCGAAATTTCCTGAGAATATTTTCTAAAAGCCGCACCTACAGCTTTAACAAGGACAGGAAAGATGCCAGTTGTAACCTCTGGGCTCCCATTAAGGGGGCACCTCAGAAACGGGTTAAGGAGCGGGAAGGTGGGGTAATTTTCCTTTAAAATGGAGAGGAGTTTCTTTTAGAAAGGAAATTCCCTGCGGAAGTTGTTTTAAAACAAATAAATGTTCAGGATGAAGCCAGCAAAAGGCGTGAAGGGGCCCCTTTGATTTCCCAATTTGTGTATTTGGGCTCAGACAGGACAACTTTTTATGTGCATATTAATGGTATGCTAAGAAGCCTCCCGGGAGGACAGTGGCATTTGACACTAAGTATTGTCAACAGAAAGGTTTTGGTGTATTTTTAATCTCATCAAGGTGCTCTTTGGGGGGCAGCGTTCTCAGTGCCTGGGAATGGATTCCTGGTCTGACTTCCAGTCGGGGAGAGCGAGTGAGTTAGGAATTATCTCCACATCAATGAGTTTTCCGAAAGGTGCAAACTGCTCCTTCAAAGTCTTCAGGTGACCACATTTATCTAACCCCATCCCGCTCCCCTGGGGCCTGGTTCATAGACTGGAGTGGACCTCAGAACACCTGGAGGGCTGTGGCAACAGTTTGCAGGGCCCCCCAGCAGGTCTGGTGGGCGTGTTGCTGACAAGTTCCCAGGAGATTGGTGCTGCTGGCCCAAAGACCACACTTTAAGACCCACTGCATTAAAAAAAAAAAAAAAAAAGGCAGCAAACTGAAATTTTACTACATGTTGTATAAAGAAATTGTGCTCCTGGGGCCCCAACAGGATGCCAGTTTTGAAAGATTTACCAAGCCCTAGGGATGAAACCTGTCAGGTGGAGGTGGGCTGAGGGCTTGGAGAACCAGATCCTCCCTTCAAGCCCAGAGGAAAGCGTAGAGAAGGAAAGGCCATTCACACACGTAATACCGCGCAGCAGACTTGCTAAAGAGGCTCTAGTTCCTGGGATCACCTAGTATTTATTAACTATTTTTGAGAATAATGATTGCTTGTTTGAGATCAATAAAATTGATAATAAAATCTCTAGGCCCAAGTGGTTACACCAAGCACATTCACATACATTCAGGATTAATTTGTTTTCTTGGTAGACTGATTCTTTTATCATGTTATATCCTTCTCCATCTCTGGTTATTTTCTTTCTTTTTTTTTTTGCCGGGGCTGGGTTTTAATCCACCACCTCTGGCATATGGGGCTGGCACCCTACCCTTTTGAGCCACAGGCGCCGCCCATTTTCTTTATTCTTAGGTCTGTTTGATATTAATATAGCTCTTCGTGCTTTCCTTTGAAATATTCTCCATTTTAAAATTCAAAGGGCGTGTTTAGAAGACTCCAAGGCATTGGTGCCTGGGGTGCCCCGGGAACTTTCGGGTAGCAGCGCTGGGGCGCTTCCTCTCTCTTCCTCTAGAGGGCGCCATAAAACAAGGCGTCGCCTCCGCTGCTTGGGACGACGACAACCGGATCTGTGCACTGGGCCCATTACCAGGTGGTTCCAGTTCATCACGTTCTTTTGTGACCTTAGGTAACCATAAGGTCACGAATTTTTCACATGAATTCATGTGAAAGAAAACTGACTTTAAAATATCTTCGTAAGAATTTGCAACTTTATGCTGTAAGAAAGTTTTAATTTTGCCAGAACTATAGACTTTTAGTCTAAATATCATAGGTCCTGCAAATAATAATCGCTGTGTTGTCAAAATATGAACTGAGGATATTCAGTAGAGAAACATTAAAGGCACCATAAATGCAGTTTGTTAACAACGACACAAAAGATGCGCCCTTTCCCAGCGAGATCTGAGGCATTGGCTGTTCTGTCCTCACCAACCTGAAGAGGCGGGTCACTCCTTAGATCAGGCCTTTTGGATGACCCTTCAAGATTCATGACATCCCAAGGCACACACACGTACAAAATATGTGTATCAGGATAATCAGTAAGACCTTTTACCCTGTTCCATACATTTAACACGCTGGGGTCCCTGCGGCTGGCGGGGAGTGCAGCCAGGGTGAGCAGTTTGCCTCCCAGACAAAAGGATGGATGTGCTGAGGGTGAGAGCAATCAGGAGAATCAACAGAACACGCCCTTCCCAAAGCATGGCTTGACAGAACAGCAAGATCTCTCTGCTGGGTCACAGAATAAAGCAGCCCCAAACTGGCCATGCTTTCCCACAGCACAGGCATGGAACAGGGCTAATTACTTTTACAGAAGAGAAAGGCTTTGGAACCAGGCAACGTAATCCAAAGCCTGTACTGAGGCCACTAAAAAGGAAATTGTCTGGAAAGCACAGGGCTCCCACACACACAGAGGAGGGCAGGGGGCAGCCAGGGCAGGGATCTGGCCCAGTGCATCCTCTGCCTCTTCCAGCTGGGCCACCCGGGGCTCCTTCCTATGGCCCTCCCTCTACTTCTTGGCTTTCCTCTCTCCAGCTAACTCTGGCCCTCGGCAGCCTGGCAACAGGACTGGGAGGTGCTGGGTGGGGGAGAGTCCTGAGAAGGGCGGTTGTCAGCTGCCCTCAGATACCAGCTAAAGGAGTCCTGGGTGGGAGTGAGGAACAGAAGAGCCTAACAGAAAAGAAACACATTTTTTCCTGCTTGGTATTGTCCTTATTCTCCTTGTCTTCCTCACATTAGTACCTGTACTAATCTCTTCCCAAGATTAGCAAGATTCTTTTTTAAAAAAATTAAGACACATAATTCACATACCATAAAGTTCACCCTTTTAATTTGTACACAATTCAGTGGATTTTAGTATTTTCTCAAGGTTGTGTAACATTTCAGAACATTTTCTTTTCTTTTCTTTTTGAGATAAGAGTCTCACTTTGGTACAGTGCTGTTGGGCTCAAGTGATCTTGTCTCAGCCTCCCAAGTAGCACCCAGCACAATGGCCAGCTATTTTTAGAGACGGGGTCTCACTCTAGCTCTGGCTGGCCTCAGCCTCCCAGACTGCTAGGATTATAGGCGTGAGCCACTGCACCCGGCCTTAAATTTCAGAACATTTTTATCACCCCAAAGGAAATTCAGTAACTGTCAGCAGTCGCCCCCATTTCTCCTTCCCCCAGGCCCTGGCAACTACTCTCCTTTCTGGCACTAAAGACGTGATGGGCTGAATTCCGGCCCCCCAAATTAATATTTTGAAACCCTAAGCTCCCATATCTCAGAATGTAACTGTATTTGGAGATGGTTAAGATACATGAGACTACACAGGTGTCCCTAATCCAATCTGACTGGTGTCCTTAGAAGATCAGGCTGCTCAGAGAGACCAGGGATGGGTCCTTACACAGGGACAACCCTGCGGCTGTCTAAAAGCCCAGGAGAGAGGCTTCAGGACAAACCAGCCCTGCCTATCACTTGATCCTGGACTTCCAGCCTCCAGAGCTGTGAGAAAATGTATTTCTGTTGTTTAAGCTACCCAGGCTGCAGCACTTGGTAACGACAGCTCTGGCAGACTGATGTGATCGACCTCCAACTGTGTGTATTTCACAGAAACAGAACCACACAATGCATTCTTTTGCATCTGCCTCCTTTCACTGAGCGGAGCACAGTTTGAGGTTATCGTGTTCTGGTGCACATACATGGGAAGTGCATATATACATAGAAGTATTTCATTTCTTTTTGTGGATAAATAGTACTCCGTTCTACAGCAGACTGCATTTTGACTCTCTACTCATCAACCGACAGACATTTGATCACTATGAATGATGCTGCTATAAAAATCATGTACAAGTTTTTGGGTGAACATACATTTTTAATGATCTTGGGTCTATACCCAAAAGTGGAGTTTATGGGTCATGTGGTAACTCTATGTTGAATTTTTCTTTGTTCATTTTTGCTTTTTGAGACAGAGTCTCATTTTGTTGCCCTTGGTAGAGTACCTCAAAGCAACCTCCAAGTCTGGGCTCAAGTGATTCTCTTGCCTCAACCTCCTGAGTAGCTGGGACTACAGGTGCCCGTCACAACGCCCGGCTATTTTTAGAGACGGGTTCTCTCTCTGACTGTGAGCTCAGGCCATCCATCCACCTTGGCCTCCTAGAGTTCTATGTTGAATTTTCTTAACAGCGAAACTGCTTCCCGAGGCAGCTGCAGCATGTTAGATCTAAGGGCTCTACGCTCTCCATGTCCTGGCCAGCACTGTTTACTGCCTGTCTTTTTAATTATAGGTGCGCTAGTGAACGTGAGGTCTATCTTCTGTGGTTAGGCTACGCTTTCCGGTCAGCACAGCTCACACAGCAGCTTCTTTTCCTGTGCCCCCCCCCCTTCCAATACGTGCACTTCTCTCAGATCATCAGAGACCAGTGATCACTGTGTAGACCATTACTGAAAGTTATGCAATGATTTTATGATTCAGCCATATCTGCGTCATTGAACTTGTGACTCACCCCTGGAGGGGAGGTCACTAAGTTCTTAGAAAGAGGGATTCTTATGTTGAACTTGTTCTTTCGGTATTATTTACTGAGAGCCTACTACATCTTATTTCAAGGAACTCAGCTTAGGAGAAGCCCCTGCAGCCCCCTCCAGTATATTTGTATATCGTTGGGCATGTTTGCCGATTTAAGTTCCCATCGATTATAAAACTACCAGGTTTCGGTGCACCGTGTGGGCTGATCATTTCCAGGCCTTGACTTGTAGCGTTGGAGTCCTGAGACAAGGCAAAACCTACCCAATCCTTTGAGCTTATGGGACCATGACAGCCAATTGCACACAGACTCTGGTGACCCAGAGAATGAGCCCACCCCCCTACACAGGTCCCAGCCCAAATGCTGTCCCAGCAAGGCGTAGGTCTGTCTGTGTACCACACTCTGCGTCTGGCTCATGAGTCCCATGACTGCTGTTGATCCCACACACAATCATCCCAGCGCCTCATTTTATTTCTTTTTTTTTTGGCCCGGGGCTGGGTTTGAATCTGCCACCTCCAGGATATGGGGCCGGCGCCCGACATGCAGAGGAAAGCACGAGCTAACAGCCCAGACATGGAGGGAAGGGCCTGGGTGTCACTGGCTTATGGTCGGAGTTGTGATGGGAGGCTCTGCTCCTCATAGAACAAGAAAGAAAGAAGTTCCCTCTCACCTCCCGCTTGCAGCCCAACCCTCTGTCTTTAATCCACACCCACCACCGGCCCATCGCTGGGCATCACCATGCCAAGGCCAAAGCAAGCCAGAGAGCTATCGTCCCCCATTTCCCATCTGTGGGCCTGGGTGTCAGTCATCTCTTCCCTCCCAGTGACGATCTCACCCTCACGGTGTTTTCCTGGCCAGCTGCAGTGGCAGCTCTCCACGATTCAGGAAGGGGACAACCCTGCACCAGAGCTGCCCCCAGGCTCTGTGAGCTCCTCAGGGTGGAGGTTACTTAGACGACAGCAATTTTGCTTTATGCTGAACAAGCTGAGAAAAGGATTTTTCAACTTTTCAGTAGTTCAGTTTTGTCACTATTAACTAACTTTCAAATCTCCATACTAACTGGATTAGAAGAAAATATTCCAGGGTAAGGAGATGGCTGTCAAAACTACATGAGCACCCCAGCTACATGAGCACCAGAGCTACATGAGCACCAGAACTACATGAGCATCAAACTACATGAGCACCAGAACTACATCAGTGTGCTGCTTTTCTTTGTGATTGGATACTAATACTCCCTTCCTTCTGAAGCTAACTTTGTTGAAGAAAACATTTATCTCTGAACGTGCATTTGTAAATTTTGTGGTTTAGAAGTTAAGTTTCTGAAATGGTATTGCTATCCTTTTTTTGAAACAGAGTCTCCCTCTATGCCCAGGTAAAGTGCAGTAGCATCATCCTAGCTCACAGCAACCTCAAACTCTTGGGTTCAAGCGATCTTCTTGCTTCGGCCTCCTGAGTAGCTCGGACTACAGGCGCCCACTACCATGCCTGGCTAATTTTTCTATTTTTAGCAGAGACGGGGTTTTGCTCTTGCTCACACTGGTCTTGAGCTCCTGAGCTCAAGGACTCCACCTGTCTAAACTTCTCAGAGTTTTTGGGATTACAGGTGTGAGACACTGCAGCCGGCCTACTGCTATCTTTTAAAATTGTGATTATTATAATATAACATGCTCCCAAACTTTTGTGCCTCTCACTAGCTGCCCTCCGAGAGGGTGTCAGCTCACACATCACGACTCTCTCTTCTTTCCGGCACTGATCTGAGTTGACAGGATGTAAGTTCCATGGAGGTTTCCATGACAGCACAGCCTGGAGCTCCAAGACGCTGGTCCTGGCGACAGTTAGACAAGGAAACTGAACTTTGGCTTTGAAGGCATTTCTCTGAAACTAGGAAATAGTTCACTTTCCACAACATTTCCAAAACTGATCTTGCACAGACCACTGTAGGGGGACACAGTGCCCCAACAGAAGGAACCGTTCAGCTGAGGTCCCTCTGGGCTCCCAAGGACTACAGGGTCCAGCAGATCCTCCCCGAGAGGGAACTGCCCACCCCTCAGACCAGGAGCTGGGGAGGGTGAGGAGGAAGGACGGACACAAGGCCCCTGTGTGGGCTGTGTCATTTGTTCCTAGGCAATTTGCCGTTTGCCTCTTTAA
This sequence comes from Galagoides demidoff, assembly GCA_963574575.1. Lineage (NCBI taxonomy): Eukaryota > Metazoa > Chordata > Mammalia > Primates > Galagidae > Galagoides > Galagoides demidoff. The sequence goes on along the minus strand of CAUYQV010133543.1, from coordinate 10,692 downwards.
TCTCTCCTGCTGGAGGATTATCATAAGCTGGCCTTTAACTGTGGTTCTTTGTATTCTTAATTAAAAGCTGATGACTCATTATTGGAATTTCTTCTTAGCTCCAAGTTAGGCAGGTGCTATTTTGACTTCCTGGTGCGGGTGAAAGGCAAGGCAGCAGGAAAGTGTCTTCACCCTGAGGGCCATGAAGACAGGCTAGCAGCAGCCCTCCTACCCTCCAGGGAAAGCCTGTTCCCAAAGAAAGATGGTGCTCTTAGCAATTTTATTTGTCACATCCAAATTCCAACATTCTCTTAATAATCTTGTGAGCCTTTTCCATTTCACTTTGGAGGTAGCCTTCGTAAATAAAGCCGTCTAATTTTTTCTTTTTTTCAGTGCAATCCTTGACCAGCCAATGCACCAGCTCCCTGGCTGCAGGCTTGAGACTCCATGGAGGGGAGACCGTGCCAGCTCAGACTGCACCTTCCTACAGCGGTGAGGGCGCTGGGGTGAAGAGGGAGAGGAATGGTGGGCTGTGGGTGTGTAACTGGCTACAACGTAAACAACCTCAGACACACACTGCCACCGTTTCCAAACAGACTGTCATGTTCAATCTCAGGGATAAAGAGGAGGGAAAGACCGATCAAGTCTTACATGAGGAAAGAAAAACAGAGGGGAGAGAAGGAGGGAAAGAAAGAAGGAGAGAAAAAGGAAGGGACGAGGGGGAAGAGTGAGAAAAACACAGAACCGAGTTTTTGCAACTTGAAATTCAAGTACTATGCTCCTTTTGAATTCTCACATTTGTGTGATTTTTGTGTAGTTTTATTATGCCAGTAAGTGTTCACATTAATTACCTGGGAAGCTTGGGACTGATACTCAGGCCACACCCAGAGATTGTGATCCACTAGCATTGGCTTTTTGTTGGTTGGTTTGTTTCCGGAGGCAGAGCCTCATCTGTCTCCCGGGTACAGAGCCATGGCTTCGTAGCTCACAGCAACCTCAAACTCTCTTCAGCAATCCTCTTGCCTCAGCCCTTCGAGTAGCTAGGACTACAGGTGCCCTCCACTACCCCTCACTAGTTTTTTTATTTTTAGTAGAGTTGGGGGTCTCTCTCTCTTGGTCAGGCTGGTCTCAAGCTTCTGAGCTCAAGGGATCCATCTGCTTCAGCCTCCCCAGAGTGCTTGTCAGGAGTGAGATGACACCGTGCCCAACCTGGTTGGTTGATTTTTTAACTATCCAAGGTAGCAAGGATTGAGAACAGGCCACTCACTTAAGACATGTAGTCACTACCTCAGCTTGAAAGAAAAAAAAAATCATTTAATGATACTTCCATTTAAAAGTCATTTTGGTGACTCAGAATGCCATATGCTCTCCTAGAGTATTTAGGAATGGAATAAACATGTTTTCCCCTTGAATCTTCTTCATTGGAATTGGAGGGGTACAACAATCTACTCTCCTTTGCTAGATACATTTTGGCAAAACAAAAATGTAATTTTTGTTTCCCCTGAACTCTTTTAAATGAAATGGGGGTACATAGCCCTGCTTTTCCTTGCCCCTAAACTCCCTAGATAGGTCAACAGCCAACTCCTGGGACAACTCGGGGGGGTCTGGGTGGACCTGGGGGAGGGAAGAAGCTTGCGAGTCTGGGCTCCATCCCTTGCCGGCCTCTCCTCTGGGTCAGTCTCCCCCTTTGCCCTCCATAGGATCTGGCCCCAACTCCCACCCTGACTTCCCCCTGCCCTCCCGGGCGCCCTGGACCCTCACCCTGATCCTAACTCCTCCAGGCATGGCTGTCAGCGGGTGGGGGGCCCAGGGAGATGCGAGCCCCATGTCTAGACCGCAGGCTTACCCCAGCGTGCCCCACACGTCCAGGCTGCAGACTCATCCCACTGTGCCCCGTATGTCCAGGCTGTGCGGAGCTCCACGCCCCAGCGCGTGGTCACAGCGGTGCTGAGCTGGCCCTGCCTGCCTCAGCCTCGGGGGTGCTCCGGTCCCGCCGCGTCAGCACCTCCCGTGCCGTCTCCTTCCCTAGTCCATCGTCTCATCCGTTATCCTATCTGATAGTTCATTGGAATTTATTGTTTATGTTCGCATTATAATTTTCTTGCTCTTTTTGTATTTCTCCCTCAAAACAAAACAAAACAAAACAAAAAACACGCTCTTTGAGGTTCTGGGTTCTCCCCCTTGGTCCCCAGTGAATGTTTCTATTGCTTGAAAATTAGGAGGCCCAGGAACACCCTGTGCGTGTGCATTTTGTAAAAAAGAAACTGCATGTACAGGGTGAGGCTTAGAATTACACTAAAAATACAGCCTAATATACACAATGCGGCTGAGTAATTATAAAAATAGAAGTGATTTTTTGTGTTTATTATTCAATCAGTCACATCATTCTATCCTCCCGTTAAGCAGCTTTTCAGAGTCAGAGTCCCGGCACTGGGGACAGGGTGGCTGGGCACAGTCGGGTGAGGGCACTGTGCCTGAGTCCCCACTTACATGGGGCCCTTGACCCATGGAAAGAGCAGGGTTTGGTGGGGCCTGTGGGCTGAGCCTCCCCTGGTCCCAACACTCTGAACGAACCCAGGTCCTTAACCCCAGCTTCTCTCCTGGCCAGTGCACGGCCCTCCGTGAGTGGCCGCTGTGTTGTTCACTCAGGGACTTCACCCCCAGTTAGGAAACAGATTCTGCATCCAGCAGTTATATGGTTTAGAAAAGTAGCCAATAGAGTCACCTTCTTCTCAAAAATGGAAAAGGTGAGCGGGCTGTGCATCTGCTCCTCTTACGTTAAAAAATACCTTTTATGATCATTTAAAACCCAACGTTATCTGGAATATTTAAGAGTGCGATAATGTTCATTTGGGGGGTGTCTTTTTGATAGAAACTGGAGGAGCATCGCAGGCAGCCCTCTGCTGCGGTGGCTCCAGTTGCTTCCAGACAGGGGTCTGGAGGATTCGTCCTGTGGGTTCCTAAGGGCCCTCCTCCATCCAAGCTGCAAAACGTGCTCCCACCAAAATGCCAGAGACCCATCTGCCCGTGCTGCACTCTAGTCAAGGATATTTGAGTGGGTGGCTGGTGCCCCTTAGTGGGACAGCCTTGCTCTGCTTTGGTATCTAAGTTGGGCAGAGCTCTGCTTGCCAAGCCAGTGCCCTGTGGGGACACCACTGAAGTGGCTTCCCATGGCCCTTGGTTTGTCTGCCCCCTCGGGGTAGTGTGGGAACCCAAACCTCACCCATTCATCTTTCTGGGGCCACAGCCAGGGCGGTGCTGCTCTAACAGAAAGTGAAGCCATTTTGAAAGGAATTTCTTTACTAATTATAAAAAGTCCCCTTCTGCTCTGTCCTGGAAGTGCAGGAGAGACTGGGTGTGGCCACAGTGAGGAGCAGAGAGGAGTCAGAGCCCCACTCCCTGCTCTCTGACTGTAGGCAAGTCCATCAGCCTTTCTGGGCCTCAATCTTCACACCTGAAAAACAGCACCTACCCTGCAAGGGTGTTGAGGAAATCAAATGAGTTAAGATGTGTACAGTGTTTGAAAGCAAAGTTTAATAGTTACAAAATACTTTATGAACAGGCTCAGTGCCCATAGCTCAGTGGTTAGGGCACCGGCCACATACACTGGGGCTGACAAGTTCAAACCCCGCCCAGGCCAGCTAAACAACAATGACAACAACAATAACAGGTGGGCACCTGTGGTCCCAGCTATGTGGGAGGCTGAGGCAAGAGAATCACTTAAGCCCAAGAGTTTGAGGTTGCTGTGAGCTGTGATGCACCTGCACTCTACTGAGGGTGACACAGTAAGACTCTGTCTCGAAAAAAAAAAAAAAAACTATAAATATCAGTCATTCTTGTCACCTTTCATGTGCTTACTAAAACATGTTTTAAAAACAGTCCTGGTAAATAATTTATCAGAGAAGATAAATGGTCTCCACATGAAAATAAATAATAAGTTCAACTTTATGAGCTGGGTGCTGTGGCTCACACCCATAATCCCAGCCCTCTGGGAAGCCAAGGCTGGAGATACCTTGAACTCAAGACTTTGAGACCAGCCTGGGCCAGAGTGAGACCCAGTGTCTATTAAAAATAGAAAATATTAGCTGAGTGTTGTGGTGGGCACCTGTAGCCACAGCTGTGGTAGGCTAAGGCAGGAGGATCACTTGAACCCAGTAGTCTGAGGTTGCTGTGAGCTAGGCTGACACCACAGCACTCTAGCCTGGCAGTAGAGTGAGACTCTGTCTCATTCAAAAAAGAAAAAAAAATTGATTTTTATTTTCTAATTTATACATCTTGGTATCTCTTCAGATGTTTTACAAACAAGAAAATCTAGTTATTAAAAACGCAAAAGCCTGTAACATTTAGAAGAAACAATCACTTAAAGCCAATCCATCCGTCCAGCATCATGGACTCCTTCCAGGATCGTGCTGTTTCTTGTTGTTTGTGTCGTGTGATCCTCAAAGTCACTCCCTAACTGAACTGAACAAGGATTCTGTTTACTCGCCCAGGACTGGGGGTGGTAGAGAGTAAGACAAGGCATCACCCACGGAACCAAAGTCACTCAGTAACCAAATGGAGGGTGTGGTTCTGACTAATAATAACAATACTTTTTGTTTAGAAATTAGAAATTTAGCAAGCCAGGAAATAGGTTTCAGATCCCCTACCCTCCCTACAGCCCCCATTCACATGAAGATCCTGTTGGCAAAAGGTTTCTACTTTTTTGCCTATTTCTGGTTGCCACAGGGGTTCCTGGTATTGGAGGGTTGCCGACTTCCCTACTGCTGTGAGTATGTCACCAGAGCATAATCCTGTTTGGCTCCTTAATACTTAAAGATGCAGGTAGAAAGGTTAGGTGGGGTGGCTCACACCTACGATCCCCGCATTCTGGGAGGCCGTGGCAAATGCATTGCTGGAGCGCAGGTGTTCTAGACCAGCCTGAGCAAGGTGAGACCCCGTCTCTACTAAAAATAGAAAAACTAGGTGGGCATAGTGGCGGGTGCCTGTCGTCCCAGCTACTTGGAAGGCTGAGGCAAGAATATTGCTTAAGCCCAAAAGTTTGAGGTTGCTGTTAGCTATGTTGCCACAGCACTCTACTCAGGGTGAGAGAGACTCTGTCCCCAAAAAAGATGGAGATGAAAGATGATAGAAGAGGAGACAAGCAGCTTTCCCAGTGTGCACGGGAGCAGCACGTCACATGGGGGTGCAGGCTCCCATCCCCCACTGAAGGCTGGGGAGAAAGGGCAGAGTTCCGTCAAGCCTGGAGAAGACAGTGTCGCCCCCATCCTCCTTCCATTTCTGCTTCTTCACCTGAGGCCTCTGTTTAGTCACCCTGAGCGCTGCTTTCAGGATCAAATCTGAAGCTGCCTGCGGATTTCTCCAGGTGCCAATAAACAGAAGTAGGTCCCTTTTTATGAGAGTTATATTAATCCTTTCATATTAAAAATTAAATGAGGTGAATAAATAAAATGCATTCATTCAAGAGTTATTTTTCCATATTTAGGAAGTGTGAGCAAGTGTGCTGGGAACAGTAACCAGCGTAAAGATAAATCACAGTTCCTCCATCTCACCCTGGGCAGGTGGAGGGGGGTGAATCTAACAGGAGAGAAAGGACCAGTGCCAAGGAAGTCCCTACTCAGGACAGAACACAGTGGGCATCAGAGGAGAGTTAGGGGGAGGCAGGTCTCTCGGGGTGGGGGATGGTCCCAACAGGGGCTGATGGGACTTGGTGGCAGAGCCCTCATCAGGCAGACGCCAGCAGGGCAGAGGCAGTTAGTCAGCCAGGGCAAAGGCACACACGGGGAAGCCTTGGTGGCTGAAGACGCTGGCAGAGACGGAGGCCCAGCGTGCCCCTGTGGGCTTATAGTCGGTGAGCCCAGGTTTGGACCTTGTCCTGGGTTCATTTTTTGTTGTGTTTTTTGTTATCTTAAGAACTTTCTGTTTGACCAAGAGACATAAACTCTGAATCAAGGTGATCCCTTTCTCACATTGGATTCATTGTGCCCTGAAAGGTCCTGACATCTTTAAGCTGAGCCAAAAGATGCCACCACAGAGGGTGCCTAAGGGCCTCCTCAGTATTCACAAAGGTGGAAGGAGAATCGTGGAAGATTCCCATCTACTACTGCATGCTGACCCTAGGACATGACCGCTTTTTCCAAAATGAGATTAAAATACACATGTGCCCCAGGAAATCTGGATTTGTGGTTACTATGACTGCATAGTGGGGTGTCCCTGACTGGTGATGCCTCCCGGCACGGCAGGTGCTGGCTGGGGCGACACTTGAGTCCTACCAGGTGTGATGCAGGAGGCGCATCTTCAGGAAGAGGCCACAGAGGAAGTCACACAGCCACAGCAGGAGCCCCGGGAAAGCCAAACCCCAGGGCTGGTCATGGAAAGCCCTGACACTCCCTCCTGGGGCGGGAGGTTGACAGCCAGGAGCGGGGTCCCTCACCTGAGTCACTGTGCCATCAGGGAGACAGGGCCATTATGATGCCCCTCGGTAGCCATCAGAGCCTTTGAAGGGCAAATAGGCAAGTCTTCTTTTCTAATATCAGATGACTATTTTTAAATTGAACTTTTTTTTAAAAATGTAATTTTATTTGTCTTAAGGTTTTTTTTAAACAGGCAAGGGTGGCAGTGAATCCTCCCAGTGTTAGGAGGAGGTGGGAAGAGCCGCGGGCTGACCAGGCTCCTAGTGAGCGGGCCTTGGGGCATGGACTCTCAACTCTGTCCACTGCAGTACAATCTTATCATTTAAAGTCTGATAAAGCTTTACCTGAACACTGCTTAACTGTCATGCCTGAGGGTCAGCTGCAGGTCCCTGCCACCCATCAGATATCTGTCACTGTGGAAATGAGGGAGAAGCCCAAAGTCTGCTGGGTCCTCCCGCATGGCTGATAGACAGATGCTCAGAGCATCATCACAACCCGTCAGCAGTGGACAGTTGGCAGCTTGGTGACAGCAAAGAGCCTACGTCCTGAGTAAATCCCCTTTAAGCTTCACCAAGACGTCCAGGTGTGCCCCGGCATCACTCATCTCCCCCTTCTTCAGGTATATCCCCCATCCACCCAGTGCCCTGGGAACATTTAGGGCTTGTCCATAATATCAAGCCCTTGAGTGTTTTTCTCTCCCCAGTTGCTGAAAGATTCAATAATGTCAACAAGCTCCACGGACCAGAGCCAGCTAATAACGCCCCGGAAACACTGCAGGCTCTTCAGCTGTGACTGAAGGAACAAGCCTCTCATTCTCATGGTCCTGTGTGGGGACGGTAATGGCTCTATCACAGCTACAGACATTCACAGCTGCAAAGCAATGAAGAATCTCAAACCTGCTGTGTGGAGGGAAGGAACCACAGGATGTTTCAATAAACCCAATCTGCACGCCACAGTCTGAGTGCCCAGTACATTGGGACAGCAAGCCGGATGACACCAGCACACACTAGATTTGGCCACTTGCACATCTGCAGTGACCGTAGTCAAAGACGCCACATGTATCCCAATTCATGCAGTGATTTGGTTCTATTTTCTTAAAAGCTGATTTTGAGGCATTTCTCATAGAGAAGTATCTAAAGGATTTTAAGTTTTGGAGAGTTTGATGGCTCCCAGAGGCTAGGGCTGGCCCGAGAGAAACAGGGGGTGGGCAGGGGAGACCCCAGCTTTGCAAAGCTCTCCCTTCCCTGTAAAGTGGGTCTCTTGCTCACTCTCCCTGTCATCGGCTCTCCCTTCCTCCTCCTCCGGGGCTGGTGGGGCTGAATGGTGACACCGTGGGCGGCCCCTGCTCCATCCATGTGCCCTTCCTTGTCCTGCTATGTCCCCGCCCCAAACCCGCCTCTTCAAATACTTCATGCCTTCCCCTCCCCCCTCAGAGAAACTTCCCAAGAACTCATTTTGGTGCCAAACAGCCACTCAGGTCACCTTGCAGGGCACACCCTATAAATGCTATGTTTTAGGGCAAAACAAGACTCTTCGGCTACTGACAATAAGGACATGCATGCTGGGTTCGGTGACCGGGTGGCTTCAGAAAAATCAAGAAATCTGGCAACTCCAGCCTGTTGCCTGGTCTCCAGTGCAACTGGAAACAGCCTCATTGTGTTCAGAAAACACAAGCCTGTTTCTTAGGCGGTGATCTCATGCAGTTAAAAAAACTCTCTGTCCCTTTGTTACCCAGCTCCTCATATATTTTCCTGATCATCAATTGATGATTCTAGAACAACAGTAAATGTAACATAAAAACCACACACAGCAAAATATTATTGATGCATCACAATTCCATTTTGTACAATCACACTGCTGGGATGAGAGCCCTTATCGTCATGCTACACTTACTATATTTTGAACACATTTTTCTAAAATTCTGGGAATATCCCATCATTGTGGAAGAGTGAGTAAAATTTCTCTTAGGAGTTGCTAGGCTGTTAGCCCAGATAGGTGTTCCCAGAAAAGGGGCCAGTAGCTTCTTGCTTCCGTGAAGTCCATGCCCCCTGCTGAGAGCGCAGAGGTACAATAATCCCTGGTGTAGCTCTGTGGCCACTGCCTGGACCCAATCTGCCCGAGACAATCTCAACTTACTATAAATAGGAAATTGTGGGAGACACGCTGTTCTTAAATGTCCTTAACTGGCACTGCCTCTTCTCTCCATAGTTTCCCGAAGACCCCAGGGTGACACAGAAGTGGCTGCTTGCTGGGCTTTAGGTCAGTGAATGAAGCCCTTTATCTGAAGTCCTTGTCTCTTTTCTCTGGGATGACGACACTACAGATGAGAAGACACCATTGTTTCAGAGCTCTTTGGTGTGATTGTGTCTGTGCTGCCCTGTGTCCAGTAATGTAGGACCTTGCAGGTGCCAGGCAGGGGCTTGGCATGCTCTGGCGGGGGAAGCAGGGGTGCAGGGGTGGGCCTGAGGTCGGAGTCAGGCAACCCAGGTTGAACACTGCCGCCCACATCCCTACAAGCAGTTCAGGGGATGCTTAGCACCCTCCCAAAGTCACCCAGTGTCTCTGGGAAGTCTGTCTCCTTTCCTTTTGCCAGATAGTTGCTCGCTCCTAAGAGTTTCTTTCGAGCAACTCCCCCTAATAAGGATTCCCTACTTACATGAGAGTAACTGAGTAACCCCAGCCCAGCCTCTCAGTCCTGAGGTCATTTTCTGATAAATGTCTTGATTAGAATGGTGCTGGCCCTCTACCACAGTGATTTTTCAACTAGTGTGCTGCAAACAATTTTTAAAGACCATTAATTAAGTTATTTTTGAAAGAAATTCAAAGCACAATGAGTATTTTTTTTAACTTTTTTTGGATCAGCATAATTTAAGTGTGCCGTGAAAGTTTAACTATAGGTTAAACTGTGCCATGCAATGGAACAGGTTGAAAAACACTGCTCTATTGTGAAGTGACCAAGTGACAAGTGCACACTGGGACGTTCTTGTTTTTGTTTTTTGTTTTGAGACAGAGTCTCATTTTGTTGCCCTCAGTAGAGTGCTGTGGTGTCACAGCTCACAGCAACCTCAACTCTTGGGCTAAAGTGTTTTTCTTGCCTCAGCCTCCCAAGTAGGTGGGACTACAGGTGCCCACCACAATGCCAAGCTATTTTTTTTTTTTTTGCAGTTGTTTAGGTGGCCTGGGCTGGGTTCGAACCTACCACCCTTGGTGTATGTGGCTGGTGCCTTAACCACTGTGCTACGGGTGCTGAACCTGCGCTGATTTGAGAGAGGATTTTCAGAGATGCTTCTGCTACCACATCAACACAGGGGGACACTCAGAGAACACAGGTTTGTCCTGCCCAGCTCCCAGGGTGAAGAAGGCCAAGGAAACTGTGCTGCTGGGGACAGCCTAGTTGCAGTTAGGGACACATACCATAGAATTCCCTACCCAACCCCTTGCCCTTATCTACAAAACAGGCCAAAGGGTTGCAATCAGTAGGAAAAGGCAGGAAGAGCTGTGAGCACCCACCCAGGATTGTGTCTGGCTCCCCACAAACACCGGAAGAGGACCATAGAGCACGCTATCCCCTCTTTCTTTTTTAAAAAAGAAAATGTTATTGCATATTGATAAATTATTGTTTTATGTTATTTACGGGGTACAAGCGATGTCATGATTCTTAAATACAATGTGGAGTGATTCAGTCAAGCTGATTAATCTGTCCATCACCTCAACTATTTGCCGTGTTTTGTAATGAGATTGGCTGAGCTTTACTCCCAGGGGAGAGCCTCACTCCTCTTGGTTCAGTGACCTCCACCCATGGGGAAAGCACAACACCTGCTGAGCCAGCGAGAAGAAAGAAGAGAAATTTAAGAGCAAAAGAAAGTAGCCAGAAAGTGGTCGGAAGAAGAAAAGGGAAGGATGGTGAGGAAAAGAAGAGAAGAAAGAAAGAAAGATAGACAGACAGACAAAGGACAAAGTTTTTATCTACACACAACCTGCCACTGGAGAATGCAAAAAGGCAGCCAGCCCAGTGGGCGGCAGGCGACAGCCTAGCCCCACCTGCCTAGCACAGGACTCCCACCGCTGTTAAGAATTCAGAGCAGAGGGGTGGCACCTGTGGCTCAGAAGGGTGGAGCACCAGTCCCATGTGCTGGAGGTGGCGGGTTCAAACCCAGCCCCTGGCTCGGTGCCTGTGGCTCAATTGGCTAAGGCGCCAGCCACGTACACCTAAGGTGGCGGGTTCGAATCCCCAGCCCGGGCCTGCCAAACAACAATGATGGCTGCAACCAAAAAATGGCCAGGTGGCAGGCGCCTGTGGTCC
>CAUYQV010133542.1:0-10456 GCA_963574575.1 Galagoides demidoff | reverse complement strand
TCCCCAGCCCGGGCCTGCCAAACAACAATGATGGCTGCAACCAAAAAATGGCCGGGCGTTGTGGCGGGCGCCTGTGGTCCCAGCTACTTGGGAGGCTGAGGCAGGAGACTCGCTTGAGCCCAGGAGTTGGAGGTTGCTGTGAGCTGTGCTGTGAGCTGTGATGCCATAGCACTCTACCCAGGGGGATAGCTTGAGGCTCCATCTCAAAAAAAAAAAGAAAAATGTATTTCATGTCCATATTCAATATTTACAGATACAGATTGTAATTTTAATAAAACATTTCATCATTTAATGAATTTATTGTTGACATCTGGTTTCCAAAATGCTCTTAATCACACAGTGGGTGGAATGTTTTTAAGTTTATTAGATGAAGTTGCTCTATTAAATGCTCAGACTTTTCAGCTTTTCAAAAACTAAACTTTTTTTTATTAAATCATAACTGTGTATGGAGTACAATGTGCTGATTTATATGCAGTTTTGCTAGCACTCTCCCTCCATGGCAGTATCTTAGAGAGTGTTGTTCCTTGTATCTGAGCATTACTGAATGGAATGTTGTATTTACAAATAGTTTAAATAGGCTGTTCAATCCAAATCACTAATACCACTCCAGCGTTATCATGTGCTTTTTTTCACTGTCCATCTTTAAAAAACAATACTCACATCCCTAAATCTTATATGTTTGTAGAATTTATACGGTAGAGAAATAAATACTTTATTAGCTATATTGTGATCTATTCTATGTTTATATCACATCAGTGTTAAATTGAATATGAAGAAGGTACCACTTGATTCTTTGCTAAACCAAAGCATGTTTAATTTGGATTTTCCCTTAGGGGTCATCAGAACATGATGAAACCAGTATGCCTACTGTGCACAACCTTGTTCCTATTATTAATGACCAGTCTCAATATATTCATCATTTAGAGGCAGAAGTTAAGTTCTGCAAGGTAAGTTTCTCATTAAGAATTTAAACCTGGGTGGCTCACATCTGTATTCTTAGCACTCTGGAAATTGCCTGAGCCCAGGAGTTGGAGACCAGCCTGACTGGAGCGAGCCCTCATCTCTAAAAATAGCTGGGTATTGTGGTGGTTGCTATAGTCCCAGCTACTCGGGAGGCGGAGGCACAAGGATCTCTTGACTCCAAGAGTTTGAGGTTGCTGTGAGCTATCAGGCCATGGCACTCTACCAAGGGTGACAGAGTGAGATTCTCTCTTAAAAAAATTAAAACTAAATAAAAGTCTACTTTAATTATACTTTGAATAAAAATTTGCTGTTATTAGCCCTCGGGTTTGTAGCAGTGCATTGACAATTGGTCCTGTCATATGATTGAGAGACTAATGTTCTCCAGGAGCTTGTCAGATGATACTCTGGACTGTGCAATTTCTGACTGCTTGATTTCTTAATAGTCCATTGCTACAAAGTCAGACAAATAAGTATGTGAACTCATCCTAGAAAAAGTACTACATACCTCACTACTGAATATGACTATGGTCACCAGATGACCAAGGGGAGTACATTGAAGGTGATCATACTGATATTTAGCAATAAAGTGTTTAGCACTTTTTCTAGGATGAGTTGTGAACTTAATTGTTAAACCATGTGTGTTTAATAATTTTATAATATGCTCTCAATTTTAGAATTGTTCCTTCCTGTCTCATTTACTTTAGCCCAGTGTATGGCAAATACTTTGGAATACAAATAGCAATCATTCTCTCATACTTGTTAACCTATGGAGCTATGGTGAAATTATCAGGCATTGTAAACTATAAGACCAGATTTTCATTTTCAGTATTAAAGCTATGACCTTGACTTTCCATGATAGAATGGTTCAAAGAATGGATTAAGAAACCAAATACAGGCTCGGTGCCCATAGCACAGTAGTTATGGTGCCAGCCACATACACTGAGGCTGGTAGGTTCAAACTCAGCCCAGGCCAGCTAAACAATGACAACTACAAAAAAAAAAAAAAAAAAAAAAAAAGCCAGGCATTGTGGCAGGTGCCTATAGTCCCAGCTACTTGGGAGGCAGAGGCAAGAGAATCACTTAAGCCCAAGAGTTAGAGATTGCTGTGAGTTATAACGCCACTCTACCTCTACCAAAGGCGACATAATGAAACTCTGTCTCAAAAAACAAAACAAAACAAAACAAAGAAACCAATACACCACCTATAGCTTGTGACACTGGGAGGTTCATGCTCAATTATATGCAGCTTACTAATGTCATTAATGCCATGTGAACCTTTCTTCCTTCCCATATATGTCAGTGTTTCGCCTTCCTTCCCAATATATATAAGATAAGTACAGAAGATCATGTGATACTTTTATAGGAATTACTGATAAAAATACAATATATGATGAAAAAGTTAATATTGTGAGTGCTGATTTAAGTACAAGGCTAGTATGTAACTTAAGGACCCTTTAGAAGTTTTCTCTTTATAAGAGAGTTCCTGATCTTGTAGTTTTCAGTTCTTGAGTTTAATTTATAGTTTTCTGTTTTTCTTACAAGCTACAGTTATTAATATACAGGTTTTTGATTACCAGAAAGTTGAAATAATATCTTAGGAACCATTCCATTAACAATCTACGAATCCTTAAGATGTTGTGGGTAAAACTTAAAAGATATAAAGCATAATACCTTTACAATCTAGTTGAGAAGACAGAACTATTACCTATGAGCAGCACAATGGAGAATAGAGTGGTGGCCTTTACCTCCTGGTATAAACTGAAATTATGATAAGAGGAGAAGTTTATGGAAGAGTTCTTGGGGAAGTTTTTTGGGAAAGGAAGAGCTAAAACCAGTCTTAAATAGGATTATTTAGATCAGTAGGAGGGAGATGAGTTTTGTGAAGAGAACAGCAACAATGAAATATTCAAGGTAATATGGTTTGTTTAGAGGAGGGGGGCATAAGGCATTTATTTTATTTTACTGCACTGGTGAATGTCTTGTAGAAATAATGAAAATAATGCTGAACTGATAAAATGGAAGATTATAGAAGCTTGAATGTCAAACAGAATATGAATTTGTACATTTTAACGAGGGAAGAATGGAATGAAATTAAGCAGCTTAGAAAGATTTTATTAATAGACTTTATTTTTATATCCATTTTAGGTTTATAGAAAGATTGAATGGAGAATACATGAAGTTCCCATATATTTCTCTCAGTTGCATCTCCCACCCCATAGTTTCCCTTGTTACTAACATGTTGTTAATAACCCTTGCTACAATTGATGAACCAATATTATAATCTAAATCCCTCAATTTACCTTCCATGTATTAGATTATTATAATCTAAATCCCCAGTTTACAGTAGATGGTTTGTGTTGAACATTCTGTGAATTTTGAGGAACATACAGTGACATGTATTCATCATTACAGTATCAACAGTAGTTTCACTGCCCTCAACATCCCTTGTGCTCTTCCTATTCATTGCTATTCCCCCAAGCACCTGGCAACCTCTGATATTTTTACTGTCACTATAGTTTTTATCTTTTCCAGAATGTCATGTGGTTGGATCATATAGTATACAGCCTTTTCATAGTGACTTCATTTTACTTAGTAACATGAATTTAACGCTTCTCCAGGTCTTTGTAATTTGATGGCTCATTTCTTTTTATTACTGAAGAATATTACATTGTGTAGATATACCATACTTTGTTTATTCAAAACAAACTTTGATAAACACCTATTGAAGGACATTTTGATTGCTTCCAAGATTTAGAAGTTATGAATAAAGCTGTTATATCAGTTTTTGTTTTTACCCATTTGGGTAAATACAAAGAAGCTTCTCTGTCAAATCATATGGTAAAAGTATATTTTAACTTTGTAAGGAACTACCTATTTTCTAAAATGGCTGTACCATTCTGCATTTCCCCTGGCAATGAATGAAAATTCCTGATACTCCATGTCCTTGTCAACATTTGTGTCGTGTTTTAGATTGTTGTCATTCTAGTAGATGTGTAGTGGAATCTCATCGTTGTTTTAGTTTCAATTCCCTGATGACATGTGATGCTGAGCAACTTTTCATGTGCTAATATTCCACCTGTATACATAGTTTCTTTGGTGAGGTGTCTATTTAGGTCTTTTAACCATTTTTTTAAATCAGGCTGCTCATTATTATTGAACTGTAGAATTATTTGTACATTTTAGATACTAATCCTTTATCAAATAGGTCTTTTGCAAATATTTCCTCTCAGTCTGTGATTTGCCTTTTGATCTTAGTAGTATTTTCCACAGAGCAGAAGTTTTAAATTTTAATTAAGTTTAACCTATCAATTTTTTTCTCTTTGGACATGGTACCTTGATACTGGATCTAAAAAGCCATTACCAAACCCAAGGTCACCTGTATTTTCTCCTTTCTTCTTGGATACTCTAAAATTTTGTATTTTGCATTTAGCTCTGTATTCCATTTTGAGTCAATTTTTGTGTAAGGTGTAAGATTTGGTGTAGATTTCTTTTTTCCATGTGGATGTTCAGTTGTTTCAGCACCATTTCTTGGAAAGTATCTCCATGGAATTGCCTTTGATCCTTTGTCAAAGGTTAGCCAATATTTGTGTGGGTCTATTTTGGGGCTATCCTCTTCTATTTACTTATGTCTTTTTTTTCCCCAAAATAATATAAAGCTACAGTAATGAAGATAGTAAGGCTTGAAGTCAGGTAGTATCAGTACTCCAATTTTGTTCTTTTCCTTCAACATTTTGATAGGTATTCTGTGTCTCTTGTTTCTCCATATAACTTTAGAATCAGTGTATTAATACCATAAAAATAGGATTTTGATTGGATTGGATTGAATCTATAGATCAATTTGTGAAGAACTGACATTTTGACAATATTGAGTCTTCTTATCCATGTACATCTGATCTCCCTACATTTATTTATAGCTTTCTTAGTTTAGTTTTCCACACACAGATCATCTACATATTGTGATGTTTATACCTAAATATTTGTTTGTATAAAAAGTATTGTTTTTAATTTCAAAGTCCAGTTATTCATTGTCAATATAGAGGAAAATAATTTGAGTTTGTATATTAACCTTGGGTTCTGCAACTTTGCTCTATGTCACTTACCAGTTCTATCATTTTTTTATTGATTCTTTAATATTTTCTTCATAGACCATCATGTCATCTATTAAAGATAGTTTTATTTCTCCTTTGCCAACATTTGTAGTTTTTGTTTTATTGCTTTAGGTAAGACTTCCAGAATGATTTTAAATAAATGTGAGAGGGGGCATCATTGCTTTGTTTCTATTCTTGGTAGGATTAACGAAAAGTTATCTGTAGATGTTGTTTATCAAGTTAAGGATGTTTTTTCTGTTTCCAGTTTGCCAACAGTACAGATGATCCTAAATTTACGATGGGGTTATGCTCTGATAGTCTCATTGAAGTTGAAAATGTATTCAGTGTAGTATGGAGGATTGCTTTCTTACCAGATAATCACATGGCTGACTGAGAAAGGACCAAAATTTGAAACCTGAGTGGTGGTTTGTGGTGTATGCATATTGCTTTCATATCATAAGGTTGAAAACAATTATAAGTCAAATCAAAGTCAGGGACCATCTGTATTTTCATGAATTGTTGCTGAATTTTGCCAAATGATTTTTCTGAATCTACTGATAAATTTATGATTTTTCTTCACTGTTTTTTGTTTTGTTTTTTGAGACAGTCTCGCTTTGTTGGCCCTGGGTGGAGTGCCACGCATTACAGCTCACAACAACTTCAGACTCCTGTGCTAAAGCCATCTTCTTACCTCAATCTCCTCACTGAGTATAGGGTTGAGCCACCCTGCCCACACCTCTATGTTGTTGTTGATGGGAGGCATTGTTTTAATTGATTTCCAAATGTTGAACCAGTGGTGTATACCTTGATCCTGGTATATAATTCTTTATACATTGTTGGATTTGATTTGCTAATGTATTGTTGAGGATTTCTTGCATCTATGTTTATGAGAGATACTGTAGTCTCTAGTTTTTCACTCTTGTGATGTTTTTACCTGGTTTGACCATTAGGTTAATGCTGGCTTCAGCCTGAGTTAGGAAGTATCTTCTCTGGCATTTTGTGCAAGATAGTGTAGAGACTTGGTATAATTTCTTCCTTAAATATTTGACAGAATTTACCAGTGAACCTAAATGGACTTTATGTTTTCGGTTTTAAAAGTTGCTAGTTATCTGCCGGGAGCAGTGGCTCATGCCTGTAATCCTAGCACTGTGGGAGGCCAAGGGAGGTGGATTGCTTGACCTCAGGAGTTTGAGGCTAGCCTGAACAAGTATTTCTTCTGCTCTTTTTCTTCTTTTTCTTGTATTCCCATTATGCATATGTTACAATATTTATAAATGTTGCAATCAACTTTATTCTTGTTGTAAAGATAAAAATGGTATCTTCCAAACTTACTATATTCCAGACTGAAAGTAGCAAGTCTACAGTATTTAATTACAACTATTTGTAATCAGGGTAAACAATACATAATGGAGAGTTGCTCAGTCTCTTCAGGCAGTGATCAAACGTAATTTCATGTTTATTTGGCTAGGAGTTAGGGTGTGTTTGCTGTTATAATAGGTGTCAGTGGCTAAATTTCTTTTGATGTCCTGCTTTTTGTCTCTTCTGTTGCCTTTGGGATTCCCTAGAGAATTCTTCTTAAGTACAGTCTGAGATACACAATTCTTTCTTTTGACTTTCCCTGTTGGTATATAGGAGCCCTGTTGATGAGGTAGTAAACTGTGGGAGTAGAGGAAGCATTCAGTAGTTCTGTTATTAGGTCTCAGTCTTTTAGGGAGCCTGGGCTGTGGCCTTTACAGGTGCTTCTTAGTCTCCTCCTCCTGTTCAAGTTAGAGATAGAGGGAGCTGGCATTTCCTTCTCCCACATAGAAGGCTAGAGTAGAGCATTTATCTTCCTCTGTGTTTTTCAACCTTTTTTTAATCTCAAGGCACACTTGAGCCTATAGTTAAAGTTCTATAGCACACTTTAATTATGTTGATTTAAAAAAAGTAGAAAGAGAATATACTTACTGTGCTTTGAACTTCTTTCAAAGATAGTTAATGATCTTTAAAAATGTACAGTAGTACTGCTGTTAGTTAAGTTACAGAAAAACCCCAGTTGGTTAGGCTCTAGTAAAATGATTTCCCTTGAGTGGCCACAAGGAACACAACTTTCTGGGCATGTTTCAGAATGGCTCCTTGTCCTATCCTGAGCATAAAGTGATTTTTCTCTAGTTGTTACTGTGAAAACCTATCAGTGCTGTGGAAATAAAATTGTGAGGGTCTTCCTAAGCCTGGGTCTCTGTGGATTTTAACTCTCAAACTTGACTACACTGAACTTCCAGTAACTCATCAATTACAGTTTAAATTTTCCTACCTGGGCACTGATTCTGGGAGAGGCTTCTTTTCTGCTCCAGTAAGTTTTGTGCCTCAGTATTCACCTGTCTCTCCAATTTGGAGGCACCAGTTTTCCCTGAGACCTCAATTCTTTGCTGGATCTAGAAACAGTTGTTGATTTTCAGTTTGTTCAACATTTTTCTTCTTGTAAGGGTAGGAATAATGTCTTCCAAGTTTATCACATTCCAGATTGTTGGCAATATTTTATAAATTACAACATTCTATTACAGCTTTTGTAGTTTTTTTTAATAAAAACAAGTGAGAAATTTGCACATGTTGCACAATTGCTTTTGTTCATACTAGTAATAAATACTAGGTTACGTATTATATAATTGATATGCTGATATTTTTGACATTTTGTTTCAGAGAGTGACATGCTACTCCATCACCATTCTAATCATTATTTATTGGTGATTTTTTATGTCACCTTACAAAGCCAAGGAAACACTTTTCCAGAACTCTCTACCAACTGTTTTCTCATCATTCCCCTCTGGTCTGCCACCAGTCCATAGGTAATCATTGTGTCTTTCTATATCGATCTCAGAGCCTCCTTCTATTTAATCTTCCATCAATTTTCAATAATTATTGGCATTTAATTCTGAGTGATAATATTTTGTACCTTATTTCAGCAGTCTATCCCATTCTTTAAAATCTCTTATTAATAAGTAATTAAGACCTTTCTAAGCGCCTTGGTTTCTTGGAAAAAAAAAATTGTTGGAAACTATATACTTTTGTGATATAGCTATCAGTAGGCCCTCTATTGTACACTCTCAGCCTTGTCTTTGTTAGCTAATGTTTAGGTTGCTTCGTTTGTCTAAATATGATTATAAATACTTCTGGAAATGGGTGGAAAACTTATCTTTTATACTTGATATCATGCTGGATCCTTTAATAATCAGCAAAGTACTGCTTAAAAATGTTTAATATTTTTGAATTTTTTATAGGAGGAACTCTCTGGAATGAAAAATAGAGTTCAAGTAGTTGTGCTTGAAAATGAAAGGCTCCAGCAACAGCTGAAATCTCAAATACAAGAGGAGACGATGAGGGAACAAACACTTCCAGATGTGTCTGTGAGCATTTATTACAATCATCAATTTCATTAGTTGAACCTCCTTCCCTCTTCCCCCTCTCCCCCAACCTTCTTAACTGGTTAGATTTTTCTCCTTGAAGTTTAGCCAAAGTATTATGCTGGTATTTGCTTGAGGCCTCAAAAATCAGAATTCACTATGGTAGAATGAATCCTCAAATGAAATGAAATATAGTGGTTCCTACTACACATATTTACCCTGGTTTCTTCTCTGAGCATATCGTGTATGTTTTTTTATATGGAAAGAGCAGATCTGAAAGTAGGGAATGTGTTATATAGGAAGGTCTTTGTTTAATCTAGAAACTATTCAGAACTTTAGATTAGATTTCATCAGATTTCTCCAAATTTTCCTTGAGCTCTGAAATCTAGTAAGTCTAATTAGCAGTGTTATAGCAGAAAGAAGTTTCCCTGAGGGTCCAAAGAATCAAAATATTAGCCTTTCCATTGTCTCAGAGAAGCTGGGTGTTTAGTAAATAATTTCATACAGTTTTTTGTGGTTTAATGTTATGGGTCCTCCATTTCTTTATTGACAATTTGCAAATATTGATCTGTATGAGGTGTTGATAATGTAAATTCATGAACTCTATGCCCCAAGAGTCTCAGTTGGTTTGGTTGGGTCCTAGGAATATGACTTTTTATCAAGTTTTTAATCAAGTTGCCTAAGTGATCCTAGTATCAGTGGCTCACAGTTTAAAGAACAGTGGATAAGATGATAATTATGAGACAAAATTATAGTGATATTTACATTGTGTTTAAAATTACCTTCTTTGTATGACTTCTCAGAGTGCTTTTGCCTTAAATTTTTTTTTTATTCTTTTGCTATAAGAGACAAAGCTTGTTCTGCTTTTTGAGACGAATTCATCTTTCCATGGGGAAGTTTTAATACTTGTCTATTTCAGTTTTACTTTGCAATTTATTTTGGTGGTTTTGACACGGTTCTTGTTAGTAAATCAGTTAAGAAAAAATATGAGAGTCTTGGGTTTTTTTTTTTAACGTGACTTGGTATTTTATTTGTAATCCTTGAGTTGTATGTGTTAGAATTTGCAATTGAGAAGTATTAGGTTGTGTTAATTCTTAAAAAGTTGGCTGATTAGCTATTTAGTTTATAGTTCTGCAATTACATGTAAGATTGTAATCAGTTATTTTCCCTTCACAATATAACTTTTTTTCTAAAGACTGATATAATTATTAATATTAGTGGTTAAAATTCTATCTTCGTTGCATATTATTTTAATGTCAATTTAAAGAAAATACTTAGAAGTACTCATTTAGAAGAGAGGTTCTTTTGCTTTTCTTCCAAATATGTAGTAACTTAACAAATAGTGACTCAATTATTCATAATCTTCAATATTTATATGATGGCAAAGAAGTGGAAGAAGGGGAAGTGAAGTGAGAAAGGAAATGAGGCAGACGAGTGAATCAGGGGGCAAGATAAATGAGTAACGCCAAGGAGGAAGGAAGTGAGGGTGAAAACACACATGTCTTACGGTATGAGCAAAGGAACTTGGCTAAAGGAAACTGCAGTCAGAATAGAAAGGACAAGGTTATAAAGACATTGCTTTTTTAAACATTCACATAAACTAAAATCTAATGCAAATATTGAAATTATTGTGGATGTGCCACAATACCTATTTTAATATTGGTCTTGTTATTTGTTATAGAATTGTTAACCCCCACTTTACCCTATGTAGGTGAATTGAAGCTTTTCAGCAGTGCCTGAATAATGGTACTATATTAGTCTGAAAAGTCTTAGTAACATTAAAACTATCTTAAATATAAATAGATCAATAGGTGGTATCTTCTTGGGGGGGGGGGCTTTTTAATGAGTTAATTAAAATGCTGGTGCTAGATCTTGCCAAAGCTCTTTGCTAATCTGAATATAGATTTTCGGTGCTTCATAGTCCCTTTTTTTTTTTTTTTTTTGAGATGGAGCCTCAAGCTATCCCCCTGGGTAGATTGCCATGGCATCACAGCTCATAGCAACCTCCAACTCCTGGGCTCAAGC
>CAUYQV010133541.1:0-18370 GCA_963574575.1 Galagoides demidoff | reverse complement strand
GTTAAAATGTTCCTATTAACCAAAGCAATATACAATTTTAATGCAGTCCCTATTAAAGCACCAGTATCATACTTAAGATCTTGAAAAAATAAAACTTCATTTTATATGGAATCAGAAAAAACCTCAAATAGTGAAGACATTGTTCAGAAATCAAAACAAATCAGGAGGAATCACACTACCTGACCTCAGACTATGCTATAAATCGATAGTGATCAAAACAGCATGGTACTGGCACAA
The DNA here is from genome assembly GCA_963574575.1 of Galagoides demidoff. Taxonomy (NCBI): domain Eukaryota; kingdom Metazoa; phylum Chordata; class Mammalia; order Primates; family Galagidae; genus Galagoides; species Galagoides demidoff. The sequence continues at coordinate 18,133 of CAUYQV010133541.1, read as the reverse complement.
AAACAGAGAAGTAGATGTATGGAACAGAATAGAGAACCAAGAGCTTAACCCGGCTACTTACCGCTATATGATTTTTGACAAGCCAATTAAAAACATTGAATGGGGAAAAGATTCCCTATTCAATAAATGGTGCTGGACAAACTGGCTAGCGACATGCAGAAAACTGAAACTGGACCCACACCTGTCACCACCCACTTAGATTCTCACTGGATTAAAGACTTAAATTTAAGACATGAAACTATAAAAACATTAGGAGAAAGTGTAGGGAAAACTCTTGAAGAAATAGGCCTGGGCGAAAACACAAGCCTTTGACTGCTCTCAAATAATAATTTGCAACCACTGTAGTAATAAAAGAATGGGCTGTGGTTTGACACAGCCTAAGAACTGGAAATCATTTCAATATACAGGCTTGATCTAGTTGTTAAGTAATTTAGGGAAGTTACTTGATTTCTTTAAGACTCAATTTCCCCAGTTGATGATGTACCATAAGGATCACACTTTGAAGCATGATGACAATGCTAGTATATCCCTCCTATGATGCTTGTGCTATTGTGTGAGCAATGTCATGTAAACAAATATGCTTTACATGGCGTGGCATTACACAGAAAGGCTTTCTACCACCTTGGGAAGTGGCATCTGTTGTCATCACCTCATGAGAGTTCTTTGCACAGGAAAATGTCTTATACAGATGAAAGGAGGGCTTGGTTTGTTTTATTATCTTTAGTTAGGTAATATTTAAATAAGAAATTATGAGTATCAAATAAAATAAAAATTTCAGATAAATTATTCCCTTCCAGATTAACTAGGGACTTTAACTGCTGATCATTTTACATGCAGATAAATGTTGATTTCCTTATGGGATCTTTGTGGGATATATTTTTCTGAATTCTATCAACAAAAAAGTATTCTATTCCAGCACAAATAATCTCAAAATTATTATAGAACTATTTATATGGATCCATATGGATTACTTTGTATAAAATAAAAACAGCATGCAAATCATATTTTGGTCATCTCTATATTTTTACATTGCATGTTTTATGGTTTTTAAATTTTCAATGGAAATAAAAATAAGTCTAAAAACAGAATTTTAATTTCAAGCAGTATAAAAGGAAATATTGGGCATAATTCATCAAAAACAATTAAAACTTTAAAGTCACTTTTTTCTTATGATATGGCATTCAAACAGAAGTACATATAGGAATATGTAATGAGTACAGTTGACCCTTGAACAAATCAATTAATCAGTTAGGGGCACTGATCTCTGCACAGTAAAAGTCTGTTTATAACTTTTGACTCCCCCTAAACTGCTAACAGGCTGCTGTTGAGAAGAAGCTTTACCAATAATATACATAGTCAATTAATGCATGTATTGTATGGGGCCTGTATTATATACTATAATCTTACAATTAAGTAAGGTAGAGAAAATAAAATTTTATTTTAAAAAATCACAATGAAAAATATTTTTAAAAGAAAATGAAAGAAGATAAAATGTATTCACTATTCATTAATTGGAGTGGGTCATCATGAAAGTCTTCGTCTTTGGCATCTTCATGTTGAGTAGGCTGAGGAGGAGGAAGAGGAGGGGTTGGTCTTGCCGTCTCAGTTGGGGCAGAAGTGGAATGGGAAGAAGGAGAGGATGGCACAGTGGGTGTAATTTTTACTGAAAAAATAGTCTCTAAGTGGACCCTTGTTCAAAACCATGTTGTTCATGAGTTAATGTTAAAGCAAACAGCCCTGTAGGCATCATCCAGGTTAAGTAATAGAAATCTCTCTGTATTTAGAAGGCTCCTCTGTGCCCCTCCCTAAAGTAATCATAATCCTATCTATATGGTAATCACTTTCTTACTTTCCTTTAGGAGTTTCACTTTCTACACTTCTATTTGTGCATTTTTCTTTCTTTCTTTCTTTTTTTATTAAATCATAGCTGGGTACAATAATACTGTCATGGGGTACAGCGTGCTATTTTTATATACAATTTGAAATATTTTCATCAAACTGGTTAACATAGTCTTCATGTCATTTTCTTAGTTATTGTGTTAAGACATTTATATTCTACATTTAGAAAAATTCACAGGTACCCTTATAGGATGAACCATAGACGTGATCCCACCAATCACCCTCCCTCCACCCATCCTCTCCCTTCTCCTCCCCTACCTCTCCCCTTCCCCCATATTCTTGGGCTAAAGTTGGGTTATAGCTTTCAACAGGGATTCTACTACAAAACTCTTAGACGTGATCAAGGAATACAGCAGTGTCTCAGGTTACAAAATCAGCACTATTTGTGCATTTTTAAATCATCGATTGTTTAGCTTCACCTATTTGAAACTTTTTAAAAATGGAATCATATCATATATATTCTTTATCTATTTATTTCATTCAACACAATGTTGATAGCATTCTTCAGTGATGGTGTGCACCTATAATTTGTTCATTTTCATGGATTCATATCATGACTATTCATTTGATTTATATTAGATGAATATTTTCATTCTTTCCATTCAGGGCAATTACATCAGACCTGCTTTAAAAATTCTAATTATGGGCCAAAACTCGAATTTTAAGTTTGTAAGGAGTGTACCTCTTCAAATATGCTGGGAAATGTCAAACTATTAGCAAAATCAGTTCTATTGATTGACCTGATCCCCTGTAAAGGACAGGAATTCCCCTTGCTCCACATCCCCACCTATATTGATATAGTTAACCATTCTTTTCCAATCTCCATACAATAGTGAGAAAAATATTTTCAGAACTTTAATCCAATCATATCTTTGATTTCAACTATCCAATGGGTTCCCTTACGTAAAGAATAAAGCCTTGAATTCTGGGCCAAAAACTACAAGGTGGTGCCTTATCTGATCCCAATTGTTAGACATACAAGTTTTGCCAACTGTGTGGGTGTATAATTCTATGTTTTAGTGGTTTTAATTTGCATTTTCCTGATTATGAACAGAGTTGAGTACCTTTCTTTAGTTTGTTGTTCATGAGTGCTTTGTGAAGTATCTGTCTATATATTTTGCCTGGTTTTCTATACAGCTATTTGCTTTTTATTCCTTCATATGAGGTTTTTTTTTCTGTTTTAATCATTTTGATCTGTCAATTATATGTGGTTACAATAATTTTCTCCAATATTACACATTTTATTTGCATTTTCCTTATGGTTTTCTTTCAGTCTATTCTTTATAGTTCACATTTAAGAAATTTTGAGACTGTGAAAATATTCTTCTATATTAATTTCTAAAATATTTATAGTTTTGGATTCACATTTAGAATTAAACTTCATCTAGAATGAAATTTTTTTTGTAAGGTAGTCATCCAATTTCATTTCTTTCACATGTATGACTAACTGTCCCAGTTCTACTTATTTAAAAGTCTGAATTTTTTCCATTAAGAAACTTCTTTGGTGATACTTCAAATAACTTTTTTGGCACTTTCACTGGGTTCAGTTTTCCATTCATTTGACAATTCATATATCCCTATACCAGTGCCTCACTGTCCCAATTTTCCAAAAATCTTTCTGTGTGCTAAGGGCAACTTTGCCTGTCTTTTCTTTAGGACCAACTTGATGGTTTGGGCCCTTTTCCATGTACATTTCTTAATTACATTGCTGGATTCCATTAAAAGAGAAAAGTTTAGGGCTGTGCCTAGGGCTCAAAGGAGTAGGACGCCAGCCCCATATACCAGAGGTGGCAGGTTCAAACCCAGCCCCGGCCAGAAACTGCAAAAAAAAAAAAAGAGAGAGAGAGAGAAATTTAAATTGTAAGTACATTAACTGAAATTGAATTAGAGGAAGATTGATACACTTTACAGTATTGTCTTCTAATCATGAATATTACATGTTCCATCTATTTAGGTTTTTAAAATTTTATTTGAGTAGAGTTATGTAAGTCTTTCCATATAGGATTTGGACAGCATTCATTAGATTTATTCCTAGTTGCTTTATGGTTTTATGCTATTATAAATGATATGTTTTAAAAATAGACTCATTTTTTAACTCTTTACTACTACTATATTGGAAATTCAAAGAATTATTATACATCTATTTTGTATATACAGACTCACTGAATTCTTATTATAAATATTCTTTTGGATTTTTATTCTCTTGAATATTCTATATGCCTTCTGAAGTTAATCACAGAATTTTTTTCTTCTTTTCCAATTTTTGGATCTTTCATTTATTTTTTTTGCCTTATAGACTTACTCAGAATTCCAGTACATTATTGAGTAAAAACAATGATAAAAGGCATCTTTGTCTTTTTCAGATTCTAAAGGGAAGGACTTTGGTTGCTTCTTATTAACTACTACATTTCTGTATGAATGTATGTTGATTGTATATAAAAGTCTTTTGGGAGTCTTAGATCAAGATGATATTTTGTATGTATGTGTGTGTGTATATATATATACATATATATATATATATTATGCACACATTTTTTTATGTTTAATCTTGTTATATTCATTCCTTAATTTCAAAACAACTGTCATTCTTTGGATAAACTATTGCATCATATAAACTATTCTACATCACTGGATACAGTTTATTAATCTTTACTTCAGTTTTTCTACATTTATATTTATCAGTGAGGATGACTTGAAGGTTTTCATATTCATACTTTTCCTGTTTGTCATGCTAGCTTCACAAAATGAATGGGGAGGAGAGAGAGGTTCCATCATTTTTTGTATTTTCAAATACAAAAATTCTTATTTCTTTAATGTGTACTAAAACATGGTGTCATAAATAATGCTAGATGGGCCACAAATCTTGTTTTCTTTTCCTCATGGAACACACCTGGACTGCATTTCTTTGCCTCTTCAAAGTTAGGTGGGGTCCTGTGACTAAGTTTTGGTCAATGGAATATTGTCTGCATAGTTCAGAAAATGTCTATAGTAGTAAGTGGGAAATTATATGTGACGGTGCTATAAGAATATTATTATACTTTTCAAGGAGACTTAACTCTGAATCTGTATTCCATATATAAAACTAGCACACATCCATACTTTCAACATTCAAGAGAGGTAGAAACTTGGAGCATTTTATTGGATTCTTCTTCAGCTAACAAAGTGGCCAAAAAACAACAGCAGAAAAGCCAATGTGGTTACCCTTTGCACCTTTTTGCATGGGTCTCACTTCTATCTTGCTGCCTGAAAGAAACCTAGGAGATTTCTAAATCTTACAAACACTGCAAGGGTTCCCAATTCACGAAGTACCACTTCCTTTCTTCCGTCCAGACCAATAAAAGGTTGTGTTTGGACAAGAACAACAATTCTCTCTCCATAGGTCTTGCTCTCCTCACAGGTGAAATCGGGTTAGTTTGACCTACAAAGATAGGCTTTGAAAAGAAAATGGATTTCAAAAAATGTAAATATGGCAAAATGAATTCCAGACATCATTAGCACAAGATCTCATTACTTCTTTCCATAAGTCTCATCCCAGATGACAGTGTCTTTGGGTAAGGGGTAAAATAAAATCTGTACCAGACCACACAGCATAAGGACTAGGTACATGAAAAGGGGAGGTGTAGGTCTGGTCTCTAATATTTGGTCACCCAGAGTGGCCTGGAGAGGATGCTAGTTATTGACATGATAGTTGTGAACATGGTAGTCAGGGAGGCAATGTGGACACTAGTAAAAAACACTACTAGGTTTGGAATCTCATGGAAATAGAAGTACTAAATTATAACCCTACTACTTATGTTAGTCATGGTGAAAGAATAATATTCCCTCTCTTCTAAAATGGGGTCATTAATAGCATAAGTACCCTACTGGTTCACAGCAAAGAGCAATAGGATAAAAGAAAGCTTTGTAAACTAGAAAGGGTCAGACACATTAGGAGACAAAGAAGGAATATGTGATAGCTAAAGCCACCTGGACATAGATGCTGCCTAGCAGCAGAATGGCTTTGTAGAACAACTAGCTTAGAGGGGTTTATAAACATAAAAATATGTGTAATATATAGAAGATAGCCTAAGGGAGAAACCAGACAAATAGAGTTGGTTATTTTATTTTAATTTCTGGGGCAAAAATCAATGTTCTTTTCAAAGTGACCTATTCCAAATGGTTTCAGATCTGATCTCTCAGTGAAATGCTGGTATTGATGTGCCTTTGTAATGTACTTAGTGCTAAAAATAAAAATGCCTATTATCCTCATCGATGATTAAAATAAAGCCTTCAGTACAAAATAGGAAGGCATGAGCCCTTTGCTATTACGATAAGTTTACCTCTTCATTAGGGACAGACTGTCTTTCACTGATAATGAAATGAAGTTGAACAAACTTTCATTTTAGAAATGTATATAAAGTAATTGCAGAAGATCAGCACATGGTTGGATGGGGTCAGAAAGAAAGTATCTAACTGAATAGAAAACAAAATGATGTTAACGTGTAAATCTCAGTAGCAAAGGTAAATATATAGACAAACACAGGATATTCTATTACTGTAATTGTGATATCTATATCACTTCAAATTCTGCTATAGATGTTAAAAGATAAAAGTCTTAAAAATATCTATAATTATAAACATGTATTAATGGTACACAATATAAAAAGATGGAATTTGTATCCAACATTTAATGTATATCTGGGGAAAGATGTAAAAGTGTAAAACTTTCTTGTGTGATTATAGTTAAGTAGCTATCAGCTTAAAATACACTGCTGTACCTATAAGATAGTTTATGAGTACCTCAGAGGAAAATAAAATAAAATACCTTTAGATGACACAAAACATAAAAAGAAAGGAATGAAAGCATGCCACTACACAAGAAAAAAACATCAAAGAGACACAAAGAAGACAGCAAGTGAAAAAAAGAGGGGCAAGAGAATTCTAAGACAAATAGGAAAAGTAAACAAAATGGAATTGGTAAGTCCTTCCCTATGAATAATTACTTTAAATTGAAGGACATAGAGTGGCTGAATGGCTTTAAAAAAGAAGATAAGCACCATATGCTGGCTACAAAGACTCGAGTTACATGTCAGGACATACACAGGCTAAAATGAAAGAGTGAAAAAAAATATTCCTTTCACATGGCAACCAAAAAATAGAAAAGGTGGCCATACTTAGGTCACACTATATAATCTTTAAGTCAAAAACTGTCCTAAGAGACAAAGATATTATATAATCATTGAAAGGAAATATAAGAATTATAAGACATACGAACCCAACATCAGAGCATCTGTATAAGAAGTGAACATTGACAGAACTGAAGGCAGAAATAGACAATAACACAATAGTAGACTTCAATACTCAATTTTCAAAAATGAATAGAATAGCCAGCCAGAATACTCTGATGAGTCAAAAGAGTTCCTGAAGAACAACAGAGATTAAACAACCTAAGACATGCATACAGAGCGTTCCACACAGCAGCAATAGGAAACACATGCTTCCCAAATGTACATGGAACATTCTCCAGGGTAATCATATGCTAGGTTCCAAAACAAGCCTTAACAAATTTAAGAATGTTGAGATTGTACCAAATATCTTTTCCAACTATAATGGAATGAAATTAGAAATCAATAGCAGAAGGAAAACTGGAAAATGGACAAACACTGTATGTAGAGATTAGCAACTTAATCTTGAACTAATAGATCACAGAAGAAATCAAACAGAAAATTTTTAAATATTCTGAGACAAGTGAATCTGAAACACAACAACCAAAACTTCTGATGAAGCTGAAGCAGCACTAAGAGATAAGTTTGTGGCAGTAAATACATATAATAAAAAAAGAAAATCTCAAATAAACAAACTGAATCTGCTCAAAAATCTAGAAAAAGAAGAGTAAACTACATCTAAAGTCAGCAAAAAGAAGGAAATAATAAAAATTAGAGAAGAAATAAATGAAATCAAAGAAAAATGGAAAAAACAACAAAACTGATTGTTTTTTTTAATAGAGAAACAAAACTTACAAAACCTTTAAGAAAACTAAGAAAAAGAGAATACTCAAAAAAGCTCAAAAATGAGCTTTAAAGATGTCACAACTAATTCCAGTGAAATGAAAATGGTGAGGAGACTACTATGAGAAGTGTGTGCCAAATTGGAGTAACTAGAAGAAATAGATAAATTCTTGGAAATGTATAAATTGGGCAGATGGCTTCACTGGTAAATTTTAACAAACATTTAAAAGCAGTTAATGCCAATCCTTCTCTAATACTTTTAAAAAATTGAAGAAGAAGGACCACTTCCAAAGGTATTTTGTGAGGTTATCAGTACTCTGATAACTAAGCAGAAAAATGCACTGTAAGAGAAAACAAAACAAAGCAAACAAAAAACTGCAGGTCAAAATACCTATTAATATAGATGCAAAAACCATAAACAAATTCTAGCAACAGCATATTATAAGAATCACACACCGTGACCAAGTGGGATTCATTCCTGGGATATGAGGTTTGTTCAACAGATGAAAATCATTCAGTATGATGCACCAAATAACAGAATAAAGGATGAAAATCACATGATCACCTCAATAGATTCAGAAAACACATTTGAAAAAAAATCAATACCCTTTCATGATACAAATTAGGAATAGAAAGAAGACATTCCATATTTTTGCACTGGGAAAGTTAATATTTCTAAAATGTCCATACTGCTCAAAACAATTAACAGATGCAAGATAATCCTTTCAAAATCACAATGCCATTTTTTTTTTACCAAAATAGAAGAAACAATGCTGAATAGCCATAACAATCTTGAGAAAGAACAAAGCTGGAGGACTAATACTTTATGACTTCAAATATTTTACAAAGCTACGTGAATCAAAACAACATGGCACTGACATAAAGACAGACATATACATCAATGGGAGAGAATAAACGCACACATATAAAATCAACTCATCTTCCTCAAGGGTGCTGAAAATACACCATTGGTAGAGGATATTCTCCTCAACAAAAGGTGTTCAGAAAACCAGGCTGGATATCAAAATGCAAAATCAGAGTAATATCAGCTTTCACTTAAAAGTATACAAAAAAATAAAAAAGAACATTCTAGCCTGCAAGCATAAGAAATGTGTATTACAATGTGCAGGCAAAACAACAAACATGGAACTTTATTTTATGCCATACACACACACAAAAAAATGAACACAATATGGATTAAGCATTTAAATATCAGACCTGAAATTATAAAACTCTTAAAGGAAAACATAGAGAAACCTTCATGACATTGGTCTTGGCAATGACTTCTTGAATGTGACATCAAAAGCACTGGCAACAAAAGCAAAAATAAGAAATCTGGACTACTTCAAACTATAAAAGCTTTACACAGACAGTGAATGTAAAGCAAAACCACCACCAGCTATCACTTCACAGATATGAGGAAGGCCACTACAAAATACTAACACATGGTTGCCATCTTGAAGAAATCAGAACTCTTGTACACTGTTGGTGGGAATGGATGACAGCACAAGCTGTTGTGGAAATTGGTATTGAGGTTCCTTGAAAAATTAAAAATATAACTATCTAGTAATCTAGAAATACCACTTTTGTATATTTATCCAAAAGACTTAAGAATTGGATCTTGAAAAGATTTTGACACCCATGTTGATTGCAGCATTATTTATAGTAGCCAGAGGTAGAAACAACCCAAATGTTCATTGAATGAGGAATGGACAAATAAAATGTGGTATATATACACATATATGTGTGTGTGTGTGTGTGTGTGTACATACATACATAGATACAATGGAACATTATTATTCTTTAAAAAGAAGAAAATTTTGTCATTTACTACAACATGGTTGAAACCTGAAGTCATCATGGTAAATGAAATAAGTTGCTCACAGAAGGACAAACACTGTGTGAGTCCACTGGTAAAAGTTGTCTTAATAGCTCAGCCCATGGAGGCAGAGCATACAATGGTCACTGTCAGGGGCTAAGGCAAGGAGAAAATAGGGAGTTGCTGTTCAGTGAACTGGAATTAAAATTTCAGTCATGTGGGCGGTGCCTATGGCTCAAGGAATAGGGCACTGGCCCCATATACCAGAGGTGGTGGGTTCAAACCTGGTCCTGGCCAAAAAATAGAATTTAGTCATGCAAGATGTAGTTCCTGAGCTCTGTGAACATGGTGCCTGTAGTTCACAATACTATTCTGTATACTTACAACTGGTTAACAGGGTAGATAGCATATTATGTGGTTCTTACCAGGAAAAAAGGAAAAGGATTGATGGAGCTCTTATCCCGTCTATTACTTCCCAGGACAGTATCTATTCCTTTGCAATATCTCATTACTGTTTTGCTGTGCCTTCATTTTATAAATATCGATTGAGTGTGTTGAGTATATTGTATCTGCATCTCTCTTATTACCCAGTACAGTGATTTGAAAGCTGAAGACATTCAGCAAACACTTGCTGAATAAATTAATGTATGCATTAGTAAAGGACAATTCTGTTAGAACTTTTCAGGTGATACAGGCTAGTAAATTTCTAGCATTCCCTTGAGAGGGTGATGTTCATAACTCTGGAATTCAAAGAGTTGCATGCTTACTGATAAAAATAATTGGGAAAAACTTAATGAAAGATGTCATTCTTTATGCATTCATTTGCCAGATATATGAGAAATTGTAGAATGATAGGAGGATAAAGACAGGCTCACAATCTAGTGAGTACCCAGGCCATATATAATGAAGTAAGTGCAAAAGAAGTGAATCAAGTGTTCATAGTTAATACAAGATTGGATCAACTGGGAGCTATCGGCACCTTAGAAGGTTATCTAATACTTTATATCTAAATTGAATTTTAAAGGAGTAATATTTATATCTAATATATAAAGGAATAATAATAATAAAGAATGGTATTCTAGGCAGAGGAAGCAATGTGTAGAAAGGGATAAAATAAAGTTAGAGAATCTTTAAAAAGTTCAAAAGATATGGAGGATACAACATTAAGTAAGAAAGTAGTGGTCAGATGGAGCATTGAGAAATTTGGGGGAAACAGAAGCTCAGACTTATGTCAGGACTACTCCTGCATTCTCTCCAATCACAGCTAAATACAACTAACAGTAACAATAACAACCACCACAACAAATCTTGCTGAGAATATTGCCATAGGCCTTATAATTATAGTTCAGCCAATCATGGGCTACATATACTATGGTGGACTCTTAAGATTACAACAGAAATGAAAAGTTGCTATTGCCTAGGGACATGGTTGCCATGGTAACACCATAGCGAAATGCATTACTCACGTGTTTGTGGTGATGAGGGTGTAAACAAAACTACTGCACTGCCAGTCATATATAAGTATAGTACATGCAATCTTATACAGCATGTAACATTTCACATTGACAATGACTATGTTACAGGTTTATGTATTCACTTCACTATACTTTTCATCATTACTTTGGAGGGTATGCCTTGTACATACTAAAAAAAAAAAAAACAAAAAAAACTACAAAACAGGCTCAGGCAGCTCCTTCGGGAAGCATTCCAAAAGAAGAGATTGTTAGCATAGTGGATGACACCTCTGTGTGTGTTATTGCTCCAATGACCTTCGGGTGGTACTAGATATTGAGGTAGAAAATAACTATATTGATGACCCTGAACTTATGTAGGTCTAAGCTAATGTGTGTGCTTGTATCTTAATTTTTAACAAAAGAGGTTTTAAAATTTTAAAAAATTCAATAGGAAAATGTTTATAGAATAAGGATATAAAGAAAGGAAATATTTTTGTATATTTGCCCAATGTGTGTTTTGAGCTGTGTGTTATTCCAAGTCAAAAGTTAAAGAAAAAGTTTGTAAAGTAAAAATGTTTCAGTAAATTATTATAGAAAGGACAACATGTTTTTATAAATATAGCGTAGCTTAGGTATCCAGTGTTTATAAAATCTACAGTTGTGCACAGTGATGTCCTAGGCCTTCACAGTCATTCATGACTCCCTGAGGAACTGCCCAGAGCGACGTCCAGTCCTGCGAGCTCCATTCACGGTGGGTGTCCTACACAGACTCACATTTGTTATCGCTTATGTTTTTACTGTACATTTTCTATATTTTGATACACACATATTTGCCATTCTGTTATAATTGCCCACAGTATTTAGTACAGTAATATGTGGTACAGATTTGCAGCCTCGGAGCCATAGACCGTACAGCATAGTCTTGGTGTGCAGTCCACCTGGATTTCTGTAACTATGCTATGTTGTTTGCACAATGACAAAATTGCCTAGTAATATATTTCTCGCAATGTATCCCTGTTGTTAAACAACGCCTGACGGTACATTGTCTAGATCAATGCATGTGGTAATTACATCCATTTGTTAAGTTCCGGAAAATGTATCTGACCTCCCCAAGCAGAAATATCTCTCCTGATTGTGTATTTCCTCGCACTAGTTTACTGTCTTACAATATGTGTCACATTTACTCTAATATTGGTGAATTGTGCTACGTCCTCCACTAGGTATTTTAGCCTCTTTCTTACCTCTGTATATGAAAAGGTTGATTTAATTGAATGGCATGGACTTTAACTAAACTAAAGCACTATTTCTCATAAATTCTATGATCTTTGGGACTTATTGTATAAACGTAATCATAGACAGGGTACTGTTCACAATATAGTTAATTTACATTTTTAAAAAGTCAGAAAGGAACACTGTGTTTGGTTACTGACACCTAATCCTTTGTTTTTTCTTAGACTTGAGTCAGTTGAAATATGAAGCCTCGTCAGATGGCCTGTCTTTCCTGCTTTTAGAACCCTGGTTTCTTTATCAAACTATTGTTGACTTTGGCCCAGTGATGTTTTTGGTAGCCAGCGTATTTTGTATACATTTGTGTGGAAAGACATACTCACTGTTGTGAAGAATCTGTTTACAGAAATTTGGGGACACAGAAAGAAGAGGCTGGTAAATACATGTGTGCTGTGTTTCTCTGTAGAATAACCAGCTGATTTGTTTCAGGGTAATCTCAGCTCCAGTTGCTAATCCAGAAAGGAAGTGCCTAATCTTTATAGACCTACTGGAGTAAAAGGGCATGTTTTCCTCTGCTTATCACAGGTTTAGATAAGCCAAATATCAAAGAAGTGCGTACCAAGCCTCCCAAAGCGTTTAGTGTAAAAGAAATTTTTAGGAGTTCAAGTGGTAAGGGAATACAATAGTTATATGAACTAAATCATAAATGAAGCTTTAGACAGAATGTGGGTATCGGGAATGGACGACAAAGACTTTTGCCTTTGTCTTCTAGAAGTTCGACTTCCTTCTTTGTAACCACTGTATGTTACGTTCCCTATTAGATATACCCATGTTGATTTACCCTGTCATAGCTAAAAGCCTTCTTAGGATTCTTGGAAAATATTTAACTCCATAGTCAGAAATTTATGGCAAACTCTTGATGACCATATCTATCACTTTAGGCCATTATCTCACTTGAATATACAAAAATATTCATTTAGCTTCTTAAGGGAATTAATATGTATTTAAAAGTGCTCATAGGTAGAAATGCTTCTTAAGCTCTGAAAAAAAATTGATCCGCAAATAAAACCAGTGCTGTGATTCTTGATGTACTTGAGCAGAAACCAGCAGTTTAATTTGAAGATGACTTAGCTGTGGGGCCACTACCATGGGAGACAGGCTGTCTCAGATAAAGGGTTTCAGATAACACAATTGCAATTTAAGGAGGGACTTTTTTAAATTTCTGGAACTTGTCCATTTACCTGTGAAATATTATATGATTATATCTAAGTAGATATTTTTTGGAAAATGATATGTTTTTTTCTATCATTCTTTTGCTACCAGGAAACTCCATGTAATTTACTTTATTAATTGTATCCACTCTTACATCAAATTAAAGGTAAAGAGAACTACTTTTCCCATTTCTATGTTTTCTAAAACATATTTGTTATTTATGATCTCTTAAAATTCCTTATAATACATGTACTATTGTCATTATAGTATAAAGTGATTTTCTTATGGAAAGGGGCAATGCATGTATTACAAATAAAAAGACTCAAAATCATATTGAATTATAATTCATTACCTTGAAATATTATTTTTAATTACTTAGAAAAAATATGATTTTTATAATTTACTAGGCAAATATTAAGAAGATTTGATGTTGCTTTTTAAAATTGTTTTCTTCTACTTATGTGAGAAATAGCTGAGTTATGAAAACTCTTTTCTTTCAAAGAAAACTTAATTCTCTTCTCATGATTATTTTTTGGCTGAAGAGTTATCAGAAACACATAATAAGAGCAAAGAGATATAAATGAAAGCGGGAGTTGAAACTCTGGTGAGTGCAAAGAATCGATGAGTCTCAGTTTTGTAGTTTGAAAAACTAATGAGAATTGGTGCCACCCAATTAAGATGTATACGGGAGAAGTGAGGATAAATTTGAGGAGGAAGATGATGAGCTCAGCATCAGTGATACCATGTATCACTGTATTAAAGCAATGTTTATAAAAAGAAAGAACAGAGAGAAAATATGTGTCTATGTTAACTCATTAAACCCTACTGTAAACATATCTCCTCCAAACCTAGATTTCAAGAGTGTGGTTTCCAGTGATAATCCAAAAGATGGACCTCAGTTTGGAAGAGGCACGTAACACGTTATAATTTAGATCATCACCTTGGGTGAAAATGTAAAGTATAATGTAACAGACCTCATAGCTACGGGATGAAGAGGCTTAGGTTACCAGTACATTATTTGGCTGCCCTCAACAGAAACATAAACCGTCTCCAACACGTTTAAGATAAAACAGGAGAGGCCGGATCATTTGACTCAAACAAAACCGCCTTAAATGCAACTGCTATCTCCCCTCTCAGATGGCTCTGGATTCCTGGTCAAGCCCAGCTGGGGGCTGTATCTAGAAGGATTACACTTGAGTTTTCTGAGGCTGCCCTTTTCTCTTACACACACTCACCAATCTGATCATCTTGTTTTTACTGAAATGGTGTGATAGAAGTTGTATAAAATCCACAAATTGTAATTAGATGTGGAGAAATTCTGCCAGGAGCAGTACAGCCTGAGACAAGTCCTGAAAGGTAATAACGCGTGGCATCTGGCTGCCTGTTGGTAATATCTCTGCCTGTTGGTAATATCTCACGTAAATTTCCACAACCAAGAAGAAATGTATCACTCCAAAGGATTTTTGCAGCTTCCCCCCCCCCCCGTACATCAAATTACAAAGGAAAAAGTACAAAATAGAGTCCTTTCATAGAATTTTGGAGATCATTTTTATCACAATGGGCATGCATCTGTGAATATTAAAAAGAAACTGTGGTACTTTTCTTCTTTATAGTAATACAGCCATAACTTATTTCCTTCCCCTGATATTTTATACTCCATCCATTCTGTCAACCAACCAAGAAAAAAATCTACTCCAGGGAAACCGTGTGTGCTTATCTAACTATACAAGCAGGTATAAAAGATCAAGACAAAACTCCTACTAAAAAATAATAAAACTTATGTTTTGTGTGTGTGTTTAACAAGATGTATTTACTCCTGGATTCCTCATAAACTTTTGAGGTTTCAAGAAAACATTCCCTTTTGTAAAACTTAATAAGCAGAAAAATATATTTATGATTCCGGAAACATAGATATAGACCAGACGAACACTAACAAAGTTGTGTAAATTATTTGTAAGATTTGTGGAAAGCAGGTGATTTAGTTTTTCTCATAATGATAATGGCTTTGAATGTTTCTTATTTAATAGATTAACTGTTGAACATCTATAATATTCAAACCTGTGTTGAAAAGAATTGGTATAAATGTAAAAATACATTTATGAATATATGTAATATATAAATGGGTATCAGTGGAAATGTTCATTATTGTAAATGTAAAAAATATTTTTAAAGGAACCAAAGAGTTATAAAGAAACAATCTACAGGTGATATCCTGCTTTTCCTACAACTTTCGCTCACTGGTCAAATATAGACTTAGAAAGAAGGTTTTGTTTTGTGCAGTGAAGCTGAGAAAAGAAGTTGAAGAACTCTGTCTTAAAAAAAATCACTTATGTAATTAGATTGTGCATCATCTGCGTTCTTTCCAAATTTTTGATTAAAAAAAAAGGCACCTCAAAACAGAAACATGGCAAACACTATTGATCTGGCCTCTTTCTGTGTATACTGGATCTGGTGCCACTTCAACACAAAAGTAATAAATCCGTGTTAGTTCTATGGACTAGAGTCCTCTCTGGAGTACAACACTGCTTATAAGGAGTTGAACAGCTCCATTTCTCCGTATCTTCACTCTGGTTCTTTAATTTGGAGTTTGCAAAGCCTCTGTGGTATCACCAGCTGCAGTCAAAAAGGAGCTATTTGGAGTTCACTGTGAAAGTGAGACCGGAGCTGGAGTGGGAGCTTGTGGAGTTTTAAACAATCTCAGCCCACCCTTTCCCTGTGGACTAGCAATTGTTGGCAAAGTAGACATTCTCTCATAGTCAGAATAATCTCTGCTTTCTCCTTGGAAAATACACAAACACTAAAAGGAACATTCTAACATGCAACCATGAGGAATGTGCATTAGAATCCCGTTCAGAAGATTCCAAGCCTGCATCTTGAATCAGTTCTACTGACTGTACTCCTGAACGAGTATGGAGAAAATCCTTTTCCTTGTTTTTGCCTAGCAATATTTGAAAGCCTATGGCACTCGTTGTACTACACCAAATAGCCAGTGAAAAGCAAGGTTGAATGGAATATTCCAAAGTTATACAGCACAGCAAGTTTATCCTAAGAAAATAAACATTATAAACAAATTTTAAAGAAAGGAAAAAAAGAATCCATTATCACCCCTTTTCTCATTACCAAGTTTATTTTGGCAGTGTTGTTCTAACACCTGATTTTATCAGAATCAGAATGTATTAAAACATAACTGTACTGAGTGATATTTTTACCATAAAGAATAAAATGTAATATGAAGTCTGTTTTCCTGTTGGCAAACTCATTTCGGAATTATTTTAAGGAATGACGTACCCTTACATCCTCCTAATTCACAAACCAAACAAGTACAATCCCTTCAAAAGTTGTGCCAAATGAGGTGAGAAATAGTTCTGAGGAAATCTGAGGACTCGCAACCCCTTAAAACATCTGCTAATGGCTCTTTCGGAGGACTTGCCTGTTCCAGTTACTTTTAACCCTCAAAATTGCTACCATTCAAGATAGTCTAAAAGAGAGTTAGATCAACTTTTCCTTGGATAATCATTTCATATTTGTAAGCAATCAGTTACAGAATGTGAGGAGATTTGGGCATTGACATCTCGGTGTTATTGCTGAGTTTCGTATTCTCTGTAAAGGAAGATGAATTGTGCATTTTGTACTAGTGACACAGAAATATCATTCCTTTCAAAAGGGGAGGGGTTGTTGTTGACTGTAGCTTTCTTCAGGAATGGAAATATTGTGATGAAAGAAAAAAAGAGAGGATCTGATACGTAAGTCCATCACTGAAGGATATCACATTCACTTTGTAGTACACCACCCAGGACTCAAGAGAAAAAATGAGATTTTCTCAGCCCCTGTGTCTCCCTTTCTCCCTGTTCTCATTTGATATCCTTTCTACTAGCTTGTCTGCTGCAACTCAACGCTGACACTACTCCAGGACACAGGCTGAACAAGTGAAAGGATTATGACACCTATATAATTAAGAAATATTACAAGCTGTGTTTTATATTATTCAGTTCATCTTGTCCTCTCTTACAACCAGTCATAGTCCTTCTAAATGTAATACAATATTCTGCTGCTTAAAACCATTACCTGTGAGAAAGGTACAACCTCATGGCTTGGTCCAGGAAGCTACCCATGAATCCTGAGTGTCTCAGATTTAATCATGGGCCCTTCGTGTTGGTCCCTTAGCGCCCTCTGCTGTCTTCTTTTACAGTGTGTATCATAGTGTTTTGTTGGTTTGTTTTGTTTTGTTTTTATTCCTGTCTGTCTTTCTTCACCTTCCAGTTTGGCCACAGTTGGGTAATAGAAAGAGAGGAAAGGGCTCAGCGCCTGTGGCTCAATCAGCTAAGGCGCCAGCCACGTACACCTAAGGTGGTGGGTTTGAATCCCCAGCCCGGGCCCGCCAAACAACAATGATGGCTGCAGCCAAGAAATGGCCGCGCGTTGTGGCGTGTGCCTGTGGTCCCAGCTACTTGGGAGGCGGAGGCAGGAGACTCGCTTGAGCCCAGGAGTTGGAGGTTGCTATGAGCTGTGATGCCATGGCACTCTACCCAGGGGGA
>CAUYQV010133540.1:0-20681 GCA_963574575.1 Galagoides demidoff | reverse complement strand
TTCTTAGCAAAGTATCTCAAGAATGGAAGAAAAAGTATCCAATGTACACAGCCCTACTTTGAAACTAATTCATAGCTTTTATAGGAATGTCATAACCTAATTATAGCCTTAGAATATGGGAAGGGGGTGGGAGGGGGAGGTGAGGGAGGTGGATGGGGAGAGGGAGGGAGATTGGTGGGGTTACCTCTACAGTTTATCTTACAAGGGTACAAGTGAATCTTTCTAAAAGTAGAGTATGAATGTTTTAACTCAATAACTAAGAAAATGACATAAAGGTTATGTTAACCAGTTTGATGAGAGTATTTCAAAATGTGTATGAAAACAGCAAACTGCACCCCATGATTGCATTAATGTACACAGTTATGCTATAAGAAATAAAATAAAAAAGAAAGAAAGAAAATATCATGAGAACCATTGCCTCCAATCTTTCATGTCAAGCAATAGAGCTCTCATTAAATGAGCAGCTCTTATCCATGTAACCTGCTCAGAGTGCATTGGCAACAACACTGTCAGAGATTTTATTCCACGAATTCTTCATCCAAGTCATGACCTCTTACAGACTAGGCTTCACAAAGTTTCCACACTGATTTCTTGTCATTCTATTTTCAGTGTAGTTGTTAATTTCCATACGCAAATGGTCTTTGAATGGCTTATTTATTGCAATATCAAGAGTCTGCAGACAGGCAGTCATTCCTGAAGTAATCATTATTTGATCTATTTTTCTCTCTGTAAGGAAGTTCTTCATGTCTTTAGCACAGTGAGTGCTGGATGAATCCCAGACCAGCAGACCTCTTTGGCCACCTCGCAAAACAAGTGGCAGCATTAAATCAAGCCACTTCCTTATAACTGCTTGTGTGCAACAGGCTTTTTCTGTTTCAAGAACATAAATGCCAGAAACACGTTCAATCTTATCTTTCTTGCCCTTAGTGATGATAAGAGGTGTAGCTTTCTTTCCATCCAGACGAATGGCCAAAATACAGGTAACACGTGAACTTTCGTGACCAGTGGAGGGAACATAGATTGAGGAGGCACCCCTCTGTTCACTTGTTGTTTGGGTTCCTTGTCCCATAAACACTGCAGTTTCATCCATAGCAATCATGTTGCAAGGTTATTTAGAAAAGTTGATGCCATCAATAAAGGACTTGAATGCAAGTGCTCACTTAATAACTTCTGCATCTTCCAACTTAGACAGTGTTGTGATTTTCTTAGAGACAGTTCATATTGCTGAAGGAAGCCATCCAGCCAGTGTTGTGATGCTTTGAATTCTGGGGATATTTCAAACTGTGGTGCCACTGCAAGGGCAAATGCTTGAATGTCAGCCCTGTGCACAACCAAAGCCTTTGCTCTCCTGTCAGCAATCCATTCACAGATTATGTTTTCCAGCTCAGGAAATAAAGGTTGCCGACCTGAACCACACTTGCGCTTCTTAGCATTTCCTCTGTCCACATGTAGACTGAGATTATTATATTCTGCCCACCATTTTTGGACCATTCGGATATCCAACTTCTTCTCTTTGCAGAAAGCGGTAAGATACTTGCCCTGGGAGTCCTCAACAATTCCTTTCTTGTACTCAACAGAATAGCTCTTTCTTTTTGTACTCATCTTGTCTGGGGGTACAGATACTCAGGAAAAGCAGAGATAGGCCAGCAAAGCTGATGTGTATGGGCTGAATTATTTACCGTATTTGGGATCCAGCAAACACTGGGTCCAATCTGCACAGTGGAGGTGGAATGATCTCTCTGGGCTCAGTAGCAGACTGCTTGCTGAAGCTTTTCCCCTAGCCCCTGGTGTTTGGGGGGTGATGAGAGAGGCCCACAGACTGTTGCTGGTCGGTGCTGGGGAGCAGCAGCTTTACTGGTGTTTCTGTGGGGTGAGAGAGGCTCACAGACTGTTGCTGGATTGGTACTGAGTAAAATAGCAGCCACAGCTTTCCTTCTTCCCCCTGGGGACACACAATATGGTAAAAAGGCAGCGCATCCTGCTTCTCATTTCACTAAGGAGACTTTCACTGTGGAGACCTCCAGTCTCTATGTCTCTGTCTCCACCTGAAGCCTCAGTGTGCACAGGATGGCTGGAACCTGACGGAGAGCCGACCTTGTTGGTGGGGCTGGCGCTGGTGATACGTGAACTCCTTTCCCCTAGCTGTTCGCACGTGCACAATAGGATGCCTGCAACTTCGGTTACCCCACACACACCCGTGCATGCGCAAATGGCTAGGAGAAAGGAGTGATGTGATTGCCCCCCAAGCAAGTGCGAACAGTTTGGAGAAAGGAGCTGTGGTAGATAAAAGGTATTCCAGTCTTCCTTACTGCTCTGCACCAAAATGCATGGCATGGCTATGCAGATACACTTTTATCGGGATAGGGCTTATATTTAACAAACACATAGAAATCCTGCTATGGCTTATTTTGGGGGAAACACAGTAGTTTTGGGATTTTGTGATGTGAGATAATCTTACTGTAGTTAAATGATATCTCAAAGTGGTTTTGATTTGCATTTCTCTGATGATGAAGGATGATGAACATTTTTTCATGTGTTTGTAGGCCATGTGCTTGTCTTCATCAGAGAAGTTTCTGTTCAAGTCTCTTGCCCACATAGAAATGGGGTTATTTGTTCTTTTATTGATTAGTTTGAGTTCTCTGTAAATCAGATCTTTGTTGGAAGCATAACCTACAAAAATCTTCTCCCACTCTGAAGGTTGTCTGTTTACTTTACTCATCGTGCTCTTGGCTGTGCAAAAGCTTTTTAGTTTGATCAGACCCCAGTAATGGATTTTTGGTGTTGCTTCAATTGCCCAGGAGGTCCTCCTCATAAAATATTCTCCCAGGATAATTTCTTCAAGTGTTTTCCCTGCACTCTCTACTAGTGTTTTTATAGTTTCATGTTTTAAGTTTAAATATTTTATCCAGGGAGAATCAATTTTTGTTAATGGTGAAAGGTGGAGTTCCAGTTTTAGTCTTCTATAGGTCCCCAACTAGTTCACCTAGCACCATTTGTTAAACAGGGAGTCTTTCCCCCGCTGAATATTTTTGTTAGGCTTGTCAAAGATCAAATGATGATAAGTAGTTGGGTTCATCTCTTGGTTCTCTATTCTGTTCCATAAATCTACCTCTCTGTTTTTGTGCCAGTACCATACTCTTTTGATCACTATAGATTTATAGTACAGTCTGGTAATGTAATACCTCCTGATTTGTTTTCTGAGTAATGTATTTGCTATTTGAGGTTTTTTCTGATTCCATATAAAATGAAGCACTATTTTTTCAAGGTCTTTAATGTATGACAATGGTGCTCTAATAGGGATTTCATTAAATCTGTAGATTGCTTTGGGGTTTTTCAGGTTTTTTCCACTATAGAACTTCGAAGGTCAACCTCAGAGTGTCCCTGGGTAGACAGCCCCAGACATGAGTTCCAATTAAATGGTCTCAGGCAGTGCAAACTGCCTGCTCTACAGAGAGGGATCCAAGCATCTCAAACAGCACAACTGGAGCCAGGGATCCACACCCCAACCCGACAGACTCTGTCCACATTATTGTCCACTTCTCTGCTCATAGGCCCAGTTGGAGCCAAGGACCATGCCCCTGCCCTCTGGTCTCAGTCCACACCCAGCAAGCCTCTGCCTGCCAGACCAGCTGGAGTAGGGACCACACCCCTGCTCACCAGTCTCAGCCTGCACCCAGTAAGCCTCTGTTTGCTGGCTCTGTTGGAATCAGGGCACCACTCCCTGCTTGCAGGTCTCAGTCCACACCCAGCAAGCCTCTGCTCACCAGCTCACCTGGAATCTGGGGACCACACCCCTGCCTGCAGATCTCAGTCCACTCCAGAGGCTTGCCAGCTGTGTTGGAGTCAGGGGACCATGCCCTTGCTCTCAGGTCTTGGTCCACACCTGGCAAGCCTCTTCTCACAGGCCCAGCTGGGGCTGGGCACCAGCCCTGCCTGCCAAAATCAGTTCACACGGGACAACCACTCTCCCACTGTGAGCACTGTCACAGCCAGGGGTTCTGCACCCACTCCTGCCAGACATAGCCCTAACCAAGGGTCAACACCACCACTGGCTGGGCAAAGTCATAATCAGGGGACTTCTCCTCCTCCCACTGAGTGTCCCTTTCTTCCCATACCCTCTTTCTTCCCTACTAGTCACAGATTCCATCCTGATGGTTGACGGTTCACACTATGTCTAGATCTCTCAGGAAAAAAAACAAACACTCTGTGCTCTGCAGGGGGCAGAACTTCAGACTGCCATGTGAGTGGGGGAGGATGCACTGGAAGTTTGGAATTGTGGGGGGAAATATCTGTTCAGTTTTATGCCTGGTGGGGTGGTGTCTAGGTTCATAAGTGGGACTTCCCTGGAGAAAGAGACCTGGTGTTTAGTGGCTTTCTCCAGTGAGGTAAAATGAGAGGTCTTTTGTTCCTTGCTCGCTGGCAGAGAGCCTATGGTGGGCCTCCTGCTTGGCAGAGGGGTCTCCCATCTTCTAGTCAATAGGCTTGTACCTGTAATTTGTTTTCTTAAATGCTCTTCCTTGGGGTTACAGCTTGCAAAACTTCTTTCTTGGCTGAGGTCTCCACCTTTGGCTTCATAGAGTCTGATTCTGTCCAGTTTTTCTCCCTCTGGCCAGGAGTCTCTGCCAAGGGTTGCCACCAGTTAGCCATCCTCCCAGCTACTTCTCTTACTTTTATTGATTTCTAGTTTAATTCCACTGGGACTAATTAATATTCTCTATGGTTTCAATCCATTGAAATTTATTGAGACCTGCATTAAATCCAAGCATGTAATTTATTTTGGGAAACATTTCCCATGCACTTAACATAAAGACATTAGTTTTACAGATCTTTAGATATTTTGCCATATTGACTATAATTTTCTATGTATATCAATTAGGTCAAGATGTTAAAATCTAGTCCATCTATACTGAATTCTTTTGCATGCTGGTTGCTATCAATTTTATACCAAGAGAGTTGTATTAAAATCTCTATCTATCATGAAGATTACTATATTTCTCCTGGTAATTACAATTACAGAATTGTTATTTTTGTTGAACTGACCCTTTTATCATCATGAAATGTTCTCTTTATATCTCACAATACTTTTTGCACTCAAGCCTAATTTGTCTGATATTAAAATATGACATCAGCTTTATTTTAACTAAAGTTTGCAAGATATATCTATTTCCATTTTACTTTTCCTTTTTCCATGCCATTATACTTAATGTATGCCTAAAAAATAGATGGATTTTTTTTTGTCAGTCTGACAACCTTTACTTTTATTTTGGTTGTTTAGTCTATTTAAATTTTGTATAATTATTTTTTGGACTTAAAATTTTTAATGTAAAATTAATATAATTATTGATATGCTTTTTGATATACATTTGGCCTTCCATATCTGTGGGTTCTGCATCCACAAATTCAACCAACTGTGGATCAAAAGTATATTATTTGGCAGATGTGAAACCCATGGACATGGAGGATCAACTGTATATATCTCAGGTTCCTCAGGGCTGATCATGAAACGTGGTCATCCATGGATTTTGGTACCTGTGAAGAGTCCTGGAATCAATGTTCTGCATATATCAACGGACAACTGTAGTTGGTTAAATATAGATTAAGTCTTACTGATATACTAGCATTAAGTCTAACATCTTGCTTTCTATTTTCTATTTTCCCATCTGTTCTTTATTCCATTATTTCTTCTTTCCTGCATTCTTCTGGATTGATCAAATAATTGTTAACATTCCATATTTTCTACTCTATCAGTTTTTAAGTAATGTAGTTTTGTATTATTCCTTTAGTAATTACTCTAGAGAGAACAATATACATCTAAGATCTATTAAGTCTATCTTAAGTTCATACTTTTATCACTTTCTCTGTAAGTTGACTACCTGAGAGACTATAACAAACTGGTCAATATACAGAGGTGGTCAACTAAGGAACTAGGCCTACTATACTGATATGTATATGTGATGTATATTAGATCTATGGAAATTAGGTCAACTTATGAAGGTGGTCAATGTAGGGAGTTGGCAAATTATAAAGGTTCTACCATAATTCTAGGCTAAATATGGTACCATAAAAGAGCCCAAATAGCCAATGCAATCTCAAGTAAAAAGGTTGAATCAGGAGGTATCACTTTACCTGACTTCAAGCTATACTATAAGCTAAGGCTATAGTAACCAAAATTTATGGTGCTAGCACAAGAACAGAGATACAGACCAACAGATCAGAATAGAAAAGCCAGATATAAAACCACCCTCATGTTGCCATCTGATCTTTTACAAAGCAGGCACTAACATACACTGGGAAATGGAAACTATTCAATAAATGGTGCTGGGAAAGTTGGATAGCCAAATGTAGAAGATTAGAACAGGATCTGAACCTTTCACCATTCACGGAAATTAATTTACAATAGATAACAAACTTAAACCTAAGGTATGAAACTATAAGAATTGTAGAAGAAAATACTGGAAAAACTCTATTATAGACATTGACCTGAAGAAAGAATTTATGCATAAGATCCCAAAGGAAATCACAGCTACAACAAAAATTAACAAATGGGACAAGATTAAATTAAAAAGCTTCTGCATAGCCAAGGCAACAATCAATAAAGCAAATAGGCAAACTACAGAATGGGAGAAAATATTTGCATGCTATATATTTGACACTGGGCTGACAACCAGAATCTATACAGAACTCAAGCAAATCAGCAAGGAAAAAAATCAAACAATCCCATAAAAAAGTGGGCAAAAGACATTAACTGAAGCTTTTCAAAAGCAGAGAGAGTAATGGCCAATATATGAAAAAAATGCTCAATGTCTCTAATCAGGGAAATGCAACTCAAAACCACAATGAGATATTGCTTAACTCCAGCAAGAATGGCTTTTATCAAAAAGTCCCAAACAACAGATGGTGACATAGATGCAGAGAGAAAGGGACTCTTATACACTGTTGGTGGGACTGCAAACCAGTACAACCTCTATGGAAAGTTATAAGGAGACACCTCTAAGAACTAACAGTAAACCTACCATTTGATTCAGCAATCCCACTGCTAGGTATTTACCCAAAGGAAAAAACGGTCATTTTTATCAAAAATACATACACTTGAATGTTTATTGCAGCACAATTCACAATTGCAAAAATGTGGAATCAACTCAAGTGCCCATCAATACATGAGTGTATTAATAAAATGTGGTATATGTATACCATGGAATACCACTCAAACTTAAAAAAAAGTGAAATAATATCTTTGGTAACAACCTAAATGAAATTGGAGACCATTTTTCTAGGTTTTTGAAGAATGGAAAAACAAACACCACATGTACTCACTATTAAATTGGAAATTAGTTTACACTCCCATATACATTTGGAAGTAAAACTCAATGGAGAGCAAGAGGCAAGAAAGGACAGGAGGGGAGGGTTAACTTCACACCTAGTAGTTACGGTAAACACTATCCAGGTGATAGGCATACTTATAATTGTGAATCAAACTGTACAAAAGCAATTCATGTAACCAAAACATTTGTACCCCTGTTACATTCTGCAATAAAAAATAAAATAAACTATTAAGATTTCTAAAAAAGAAAAAAGGAAGGGTAAGGAAGAAGGACTGCAACACAAGTCCCACAAAACCTGGGCCAGTACTACAGGAAGCTATTAAGTGAATACTGCCCAAAAGAGTTGTTCTACATCACAAAAGCTTTTATCCATCTCTCTCCTTACCTGACTCTGCTTAAGTCACTGGACATGCATTGTCCTGAAAAGCAGTGATCTAGGGTCAGGCAGTTGTCTGCAGTTCAGATAGGAAGAGGGATCTGAGTAGCCTATCTCATATTTCTCATAATTGGTCATGGATTGGAGCTCCATTGTATCAGTTTTCTTCAAATTGATCTAAATATTCAATACAATCTCAATCAAAACCCCTGTATCTTAAAATACTTTTTATTGTGGTAAAATACACACAACATAACTTTAACATTATAGTGACATTTAGTATTTTCATAATATTATACAATCACTATCTACTCCCAGAACATTTTTATCACTCCAAAAGGAAATCCCATATCCATTAAGCAGCCATTTGCCATTCCCCATTCCTCCTTGCCCCCAGCCCATGATAACCACTAATATTTCTATCTCTTGATATTCTTTATTTGTTAAGACATCTCTATTCATCTTTCTCCTCAGACTCCTTCTTAGGCTGTTGGTCTGCTTGTCCTTGCCTTGTCTACTCAATCTCTTCCTTCTAGTAGCTGCAGGTAGTATATGACTTTAAATGCTGAAAGCTAGCTGAGCTCTGGAACTTCACGGAGAGGAATGAAACAAAGGCAAACCTCTTCTCAGGGAACTTCCAAATATCAAAATGAACAACTACAATTACTGAAAACAGACCTGTATTTCTCACCCTGACCCAAATAAGCCACACCAGGAATATGAGCTTTTGTTTTCGTGACTGCTGCCAAGCTGAGGAATAGGGAATGTTATATGGGTAAGCAAAAACACCACAATACTTTGTTTTGTTTTTGCAGTTTTGGCTGGGGCTGAGTTTGAACCCACCACCTCCAGTATATGGGGCTGGCACCCTACTCACTGAGCCACAGGTGCTGCTCATACCACAATACTTTTTAAACAAAATTTAGTAGCCTTTCTCTTTATTAAAAGCACTCTTCTGGTTGCCCCAAGTCTTTTAAAATCAGTTCCCAGAGTTCTGATAAAACTGATTCTGATGGTTATTTTTAGAGCTCTCCTGACTCTGCCATTTTTACTCTCCCAACGACTTTATTCTGGTGTGAAAATTGGCAAGTTAATTTAAAAATGTATAAG
The DNA here is from genome assembly GCA_963574575.1 of Galagoides demidoff. Lineage (NCBI taxonomy): Eukaryota > Metazoa > Chordata > Mammalia > Primates > Galagidae > Galagoides > Galagoides demidoff. The sequence continues at coordinate 11,873 of CAUYQV010133540.1, read as the reverse complement.
GAAATACAAAGCATCTAAGAATAGCCTAGAATTGTCTTTTTAAAGAACTGAAGGCCAGAAAACTTCTCTATCAGATAATAGACTTGTTTTAAAGCTGTAGTAGTTACAAAAAATATCTATTTCCTCCAAAGGTACGTACCCAGTGATTTTTATACCAATTAATAATAGTTTTCTGAATCAATAATCTCATTAGGATTGGTGAAATTATTTAAAAATTATTTCTATTATTATTATCTGCTTTTCTTCTACAAAGAGCATTGTCCAGTCAACTGGGACTATTTGGTTACCTTTAAATATCATTCTTTACAGAAAAGAAAATAAATATTTATTATGCTACCAAAATTATACTGACAACATAGATTATTTTCTGGTCTGAACAAGAAAACATAACTATGCAATACAGAGAAGAGATTATCATCATACTAATCTGGTATTTATCATAGCATCATTAACGAGGTAAGAGATTGTTGATGTAACTGAACACAACTATACAACATCACTTATGTTTTTAAGACAAAAATGTTTTAACATTAATCCATCAAACTTCTTTATATATTTCAGTTTCTAGGAAATGCAGGAGATAGAGAAGCAGTTAAGTATAACCACAATGAAGTAATCACACAAATACAGAAGCTGAGATATTCTGCAGGATCACTGGCTTGATATCTTCACAAATCAGGGTCAACAGAGAACTTTTTAGATTTCCTCTCTTTTCTTTTTAGATTTTTAAATATTTAAAGGACATAACAGTAGAAAACCTAGCAAGGCACTGTGGCACCTATAGTCCCAGCTATTCAGGAGGCTGAGGCAAGGGGATCACTTGAGCTCAAGAGTTTGAGGTTGCTGTAAGCTAGGATGCTATGGCACTCTACCCAGGGCACAGAATAAGACTCTGTCTCACAATAAATAAATAAATAAAAAAGGACATAATAATCAAATACAGTCATCCTAGATTAGACACTGGTTTAAAGAAGCTAGCTGAAGGTTACTGAAGTGAGAAATTTGAATATAGTAAAAGTATTAAATGATATGAAAAGGAACTGAAATAAAAATGAAGAAATCAGGCTCAGCTCTTGTAGCTCAGTGGCTACGGCGGCACCAGCCATATACAATGGGGCTGGTGGGCTGGAACCCAGCCCAGGCCTGCCAAACAACAATGACAATTGTAACCACAACAAAAAACAGCCAGGTGCCTGTAATCCCAGCTACTTGGGAGGCTGAGGGAAGAGAATCACTGAAGCCCAAGAGTTTGAGGTTGCTGTGAGTTGTGATACCACAGCACTCTACCAAGGGCAACCAAGTAAGACTCTGTCTCAAAAAAAAAAAAAAAAAAGAAGAAATCATTGATTAAAAAATGGCTACAGAATAATGTGTACCCTAAAATCTCATATGGGCAAATACAGCATAACCCCCATAGTTAACCACATCCTTATATTGAGCACTTCCTTCACTTGACCTAATTTTCAGACTAGACATACACCACATGCACATGTCAGTATAACAGGCCTAGTTCCTTATGTCAACCACCTCTGTATGTTGACCAGTTTGTTATAGTCCCTTGCATGGTCAAGTTATAGAGGTTCTACAGCATGTATGAACACATATATTAGAAACCCAGCCAGAAAGTGAATATACCCTTAAATAGCAACTGTTGATTTCCAGGGGGTGGAAATTTCATACTTTGCTCTGGTATTTAGTTTTTACTTATCTACATGTTATAATTTTGTATATTGCATGGGAACTGATTCTGTTAAAAAAACACAATAAAGAAAAAATATCAAAAAAATTTAAAAAGAAGCTAGACTGTCAGGCACAAATATTATATCCTGCCAGAATGAGCTTCATAAATGAAAGAGAAATAAAGTCTTTCCAAGACGAGCAAATGCTGAGAGAATTTATCACTACTAGACCAGTATAAAACTCATAAGTGTTATACAAATGAGGAAGAAAAAGAAATCAAATGATAACATGACATAACTCCACAAAGAAACCACAAAGAGAAACAGAAAAAAACTACAAAGAATCTACAAAGCAACTAGATAACAATATTACCATGGAACAAAATCTCATTGATATTAACCTTCAACATAATATAGTAAATATCTCTGAGATATTGCAAAACTAGTGCTTAGAGAGTTTGTAGCCTTAAATGCCTACCTACATCAAAGGATAGAAAGATCACAAATTATTAACCTAATGTCTCATCTTAAGGAAATAGAAAAACAAGAATAAACCAAACCAAAGCTAGCAGAAGAAAAGAAATAACAAAGATCAAAGAAAACTAAATGAAATTCAGAACAAAAGACCACCACAAAGGATCAATGAAATGAAAATTGGTTCTATGAATAAATAAATAAAACTGGCAGACTGTTAGCTAGACTAACCAAGGAAAGGAAAGAGAAAATACAAATAAACACACTCAGGAATAAAAAAGGAGCCATTATAAGTGATAGCAAGAAATACAAGAGATCATCAGAGACTACAGGAACCATATTGTTGCAAACCAGAAAACCTAGAAGAAATGGATAAATTTCTTTAAACATATAAGCTCCCAAGATTAAACCAGGAAGAAAGAAAAATCTGGAATAGATCAATAATAAGTAGTGAGATAAAATCAGTAATAAAAAAATTACCTAATAATAAAGCCCAGGACTAGATGGATTCACAGCCAATTTCTCTCTCTCTCTTTTTTTTCTTCGAGGCAGAGTCTCTGCATGTCACTCTCAATAGAGTCCTGTAGCATCACAGCTCACAGCAACCTCAAACTCTTGGACTTAAGCGATTCTCTTACCTCAGCCTCCCAAGTAGCTGGGACTACAGGTGTCCACCACAATGCCCGGCTACCTTGTTGTCATTACAATTGTCGTTGTTTTTAGCAGGCCTGAGCCAGGTTTGAACCCACCTGCCATGGTGTATCTGGAGGTGCCCTAACCACAGAGTTATAGGCACCCAACCTTCACAGCCAGTTTCTTCTCCTTTTTTTTTTTTTAATTGTTGGTAATTCATTGAGGGTATAAGAAACCAGGTTACACTGATTGCATCTGTCAGTTAAAGTCCCTCTTCATCGTGTCTTGCCCCCAAAAGGTATGGCACATACCAAGACCCCACTCCCTCTCTCCTTCTCTCTCTGCTCTTCCTTTCCCTCACTTCACAGCCAATTTCTACCAAATGTGTATAGAACTAGTTTCAATCCTCCTGAGACATAAATGGATTAAATGTTCCACTTATAAAATAAAGATTGTCAGAATGGATTTTAAAAATGAACCAACTATATGCTGCTTATAAGAAACTCACCTTACTGGTAGTATCTTTACACAGTGAGTGTAAAGAGGTAGAAAAAGATATTCCATGCAAATTGGAACCAAAAGCCAGCAGGAGTAGCTAGTTATATCTGATAAAACAGAACTTAAATCAATAATAGTAAAAAAAAGACAAAGGTCATCAAATAATGATAAAGGGATCAATTTAATAAGAAGATATAACAATCCTAAATATATGTGGACCCAACACTGGAGCACCAAGATACATTAAAAAAATTACTAGGCCTAGGAAAAAGACATAGTCAATACAATAATAGTATGGGACTTCAATGCCCCACTGATAGCACTAGATAGATCACTGTGACAGAAAATTAACACAGAAACACTGGACTTAAATTGGACTTTAGAACAAATGGACCTAACAGATGTTTATAGAACATTATACCCAGCAAGCACAGAATATATAAGTACATTTTCCTGGGACATTCTCCAAGATAGACCATGTGTTAGGTAGGCTACAAAACAAGTCTCAGTAAATTTTTTAAAAATTGAAATCATGCCAGGTTATCTTCTCAGACAACAACAAAATAATGCTAGAAATCAATTCCAAGAGGAATTCTTGGAACTATATAAATGTGTTCATTAAGTAACATATTCCTGAGTGATTCTCCTGACACTGTTCCACAAGATTGAAAAGGAGGGAATCCTCCCTAATCCATTCTATGAAGCCAACATTACCCTGACACCAAAACCAGACATCATGAGAAAAGAAAACTATAGACCAATATCTCTGATAAACACAAATGAAAAAAATCCTCAACAAAGATTCTCAATAAAATAGAAGCACCTAATCCAATAGCACATAAAAAAGATAATATACCATGATCAAGGAGGTTTTATTCCAGGGATGGTTCATCAAATGCAAATGAATAAATGTGATCCAACACTTATATAGAATTAAAAACAAAAACCATATGATCTTCTCAACAGATGCATGAAAAACACATGATAAAATTCAGCCATCCCTTCACAACAAAAATTCTCAGCAACTAGGCAGAAAAGGAACATACCTCAAAATTATAAAAGCCCTATATGACAAATCCACAGCAACATCATACTGAATAGGGAAAAGCTCAACAAATTCCCTGTAAGAGTTAGAACAGAAAAAGGATGCACACTTTCACTACTCCTATTTACACAGTGCTGAAAGTCCTGGCTAGAGCAATCAGGCAAAAGAAAGAAATAAAAGGCATCCAAACTGGAAAAGAGAAAGTCAAATTATCTGTTTGCTGACAATATGATGATATTATACCTAGAAAACACTAAAGATACCTCTGAAAGATTTGATAAATTGATTCAGTAAAGTTTTAGGATGCAATCATCAAGGTATAAAAAATTTTTATAGACCAATAATAATCAAGCTGAAAACCAAATCAGGAAGGTAATCACATTTACAATAGATATGAGAGAAATAAATAAAATATTTAGGGATATATTTAACCAAGGAGGTGAAAAATATGTACAAAGAAAACTACAAAACACTATTGAAAGAAATTGTAGATGACACAAACAAGCATTTTTATTGATCAGAAGACTTAATATTATTAAAATGACCATACTGTCCAAAGTAGTCTGTAGATTCAGTTTCAATCAAAATACCAAAGTCACTTTTTACAGAACTAAAATAAAATCCTAAAATGAATATAGAACCAAAACCCCAAAAAAGCCCAAATAGCCAAAGCAATCCTAAGCAGAAAGAATAAATATTGAGGTATCACATTACCTGGCTTTAAATCATACTATAAGACTATAGTAACCAAAATAGCATGGTACTGGTATAAAAATTGACATATAGATCACAGGGACAGAATAGAGAATCCAGAAATAAAGCAACATATCTACAACCAATTGGTATTTGACAAAGTCAACAAAAACATAACCCTGGGGAAAGGACACCATTTTCAATAAACAGTGCTGAGAAGACTGGATTGCTATATGTAGAAGAATAAAACCAGACCCCTATCTCTCATCATATACAAAAATTACTGGGTATAGGCTGGGTGAAGTGGTTCATGCCTGTAATCCTTGCATTCCAGGAGGCTAAGGCAGGTGGATTGCCTGAGGTCTGTAGTTTGAGACTAGCCTGAACAAGAGTGAAACCCTATCTCTCCTAAAAATAGAAAACTTAGCCTAGCATTGTGGAAGGGCCTATGGTCCTGAGGCAAGAGGATCACTTGAGCCCAAGAGTTTGAAATTGCTGTCAACTATGATGTCATGGTACTCTACCCAGGGTAAAGAAATAAGACTCTGTCTCGAAAAAAGAAAAAAAAAATTGCTGGGTATATACCCAAAGGAAAAGAAATTATTATATCAAAATGATACCTGCACTAAGGTGTTTATAGCAATGCTATTCATAATATCAAAGATAGCAATTAACCTAAGTGTCCATCAACCAATGATAGGATAAAGAAAACGTGGCATGTATACAAAAGAATACCACTCAGCCATAAAAAAGAATAAAATCATGTCTTTTATAGTAACATGGATGGATCTGGAGGCCATTATCTTAAGTGAAATAATTCAAAAACAGTAAGTCAAATACCACATGTTCTCCCTTATTAGTGAGAGCTAAATAATGTGGGTACATGGACATAGAGTGTAGAATAATACACACTGGAGACTGAGAAGGGTAATGGGGGTGGTTGAGGAGAGATGAGAAATTACTTAGTGGGAACAATGTACGCTATTTGGGTCATGGTTACACTCATATCCAGACTTTATTACTACACAAAATATCCATATAACAAAACTGGACTGGGGATGGATATAGTCACTCACTCCTGTAAGACAAGCACTTTAGGAGGCCAAAGCAGGAAAATTGCTTTAGGTGAAGAATTAGAGACCAGCCTAGATAACATAGAGAGACCCCTCTCTACAAGAAAAATTATCTGGGCGTAGTGATGCACACCAGTAGTCCCAGCTATTTGTGAGGCTAAGGCAGAAGGACTACTTGAGCCCAGGAGTTTGAGGCTGCAGTGAGCTATGATCCTACCACTGTACTCCAGCCTGTGCAAAAGAGCAACACATTGTCTTAAAAAAAAAATCGTTAAGACAGCAAATGCCGTGTGCATTTTACCACAATAAAATAAACTAGAGAAAAAGTATTAATAAAAATAGAATATATAGACAGACAGGGAGGCTCACCCCTGTAATCCTAGAACTTTGGGGTGCTAAGGCAGGAGGATTGCTTAAGGCCAAGAGTTCAAGACCAGCGTGGACAACATAGTGAGGGATACCCTGCCTCTGCAAAAAGGAGAAAAAATATATATATATAAAGAATTGCTGGGGCAGTGCCTGTGGCTCAAAGAGGTAGGGTGCCAGCCCCATATACCAGAGGTGGTGGGTTCAAACCCAGCCCTGACCAAAAAGCTGCAAAAAAAAAAAAAAAAGAATTGCTTAAAAAACAAAATACAAACAGAGGAAATATGTACACGTGCACACACATACATAAGAAACTTGAACAAGCACTTCACAAAATATTTTCCACCTCATTAGTATCTGGGAAATACAAATTAAAAACTGACAATATTATGGCTCAGTGCCTGTAGCCCGGTGGCTAGGGTGCCAGCCACATGCACCAAGGCTGGTGGGTTTGAACCCAGCCCAGGCCAGCCAAACAACAATGGCAACTGCAACAAAAAATAGCCAGGCATTGTGGCTGGCACCTGTAGTCCCAGCTACTTGTGAGGCTGAGGCAAGAGAATCGTGTAAGCCCAAGAATTTGAGGTTGCTGTAAGCTGTGATGCCACAGCATTCTACTGAGGGTGACATAGTGAGACTCTGTCTCAAAACAAAAAACTGACAGTATTAAATGTTAGTGTAGAGTGCTAAGAATTCCCAAAGATCACTGGCGTGAATATATATTAGTACAATAACTTTGGAAAATAATTCAACATCTCCTAGAGTTGTTATAAGCACAACTTATCAATCAGCAATGCCATGTCTAATGAAATATAAGCCAAAAAAATGTGTGTATGTTTACACTAGGAGATGTGAATAAGAACATTCCTAGAAGCAGTTATGGTAATGGCCCCAAAGTGGAAACAATACTGTGCAGGGATGTATAACCTTTATTCTTTTGTGCCAGCCATCTGAAGAATAAGAGTTGTCTTGGGCCACAGTAAATATACAAACACAAACGAAAGCTGAGGAGCAAAATAAAAGGAATGTGCATACTTATCATGATATCTGATACCACAGATAAGAAAAAAAAAAAGTCCTCAAATAATCTGCATGGGGCACTTGGGTCACAGGTTTGACACCTCTGCTTTATGGGTATGGATTTGTTCATTCAACATTACATTTGAAGGTAAATAGCTAAATTTCATTTATTTTTAATGCATTATTCCCTTTTACTACTACATATATTACTATTGATTCACGCTAGCAGAAGCGGCCAACTTGTGGCCCATGGACCACATGCAGCTTCCTTGAGGACTGTTTTGCTTATCTGTGGTGCCAGATATCAAAAAAAGCATGCACGATACCTTTTATATGAAAGCTATAACCAAATAGCCTTAAGAATGTGGGGAGAGGGGAGGGAGAAGGGGGGGGAATGGGTGAAGGGAGAGGGATCGGAGGGACCATTTTGGAGGTTTATCTTACAGGGGTACCAGTGACTCTCTCTAACGGATTGCATGTGAAAACCCCACACTGTACCCCAGAAGTGCATTAATGTACATAGATACCATTCAATTAAAAAAAAAAAAAGCAAGCACGGACCTTTTCTTTGTTCATTGTGTATTTGCTATGTAGCCCAAGAAAACTTTATTTTTGCAATGTGCAGCAGAAAAGGAAAAGGGTTGCACACTCCTGTCCTAAAGCATACTATAGGATTGTACTTATATATAGTTCAAAAGTTATATATAGCTCAAAAACAAAACTATAGAGTATCCCAAAAGGTTGCTCCTGAAGTTGCCATACATAGGGAAATGGGAAATTGTAGCTAAATGCAACATTATTTACAAAATATTTGTTAAAAAATATTTACAAAATATTCTGTGCATATCAGCCACTACTTTGTAAACAAAGATGCATTTAGCTACAATTTCCCAGTTTCTCTGTGTATGGAGACTTTGGGGGCAACTGTGGGAACACATAATGTTAGAATTCAAAATAATGATTGTCTTTTGGAAAAAGGGATTTGGCAGTCATTTCTAGGGCAACTGAAGGGTATGATCTGGAGTGTGAAACCATTGATCTGCGTGATGGTTACAAAGGTGTTTGCTTTCTGAGGATCCATTGAGTTATATATTTGTTTTATGAACTTTCAACATGTATGTAATACTTTAGTAGAAAAGTTAAAAAGAAACAAATATGAACACACTGAATTGATAAAGCAGCCACACATTTTTAAGGAAAAGATAAGATGCTATAAAGCATCCTTACCTCTTTAGGATTAATATATTTCACTATCTGATGTGGTTCCCCTTGTCTTCTTAAAGCAATCAGATCTTTCAGGTGATGGTATATAGTGGTATTCTAAAGGTTTAAACAAATAAGATTTTATGGTCAAAACTACGTATTCTACTTCTACTTAGCTTTTTGTCTAAGTAGGGCAAAAATGAGTAAAAACCATAAAATGGATTTTATGTAGGAAGACTCAATTTTACATATGTTATCCACTCAGAGTTTGCTTTGATAAGCCTTATAATGTTAGTACTATCCTCACAAAGAATTTTACTCTTAAATTGAACTATAAGTATAATTCCCAAAAGTTTGGTTAGTTCAACTCAATATACTCTCCATAGTAATCTAGGAGAAAACAAAATACAGCCTACTGGTTAAGAACACTTAGGATAGTATAAGATTGAGTTCAGTTGTTAGTACAAGATAAAAATACCCACTATTATCACTTCTACTCAGCATAGTGCTGTCAGTCAGTTCTTGTCAGAGCAAATTGTAAAAGAGGAGGTCAAACTATCACTTTTTGGTAATGATATTATCCTATATCTAAAAACCCTGAAAGACCCTATAAAGAGACTTGGGGAAGTTATCAATAAAGTTAGTAAAGTCTCAGCTTATAAAATCAATGGGCATGATTCAGTAGCATTTCTATACATCCAAAACAGTCAAGCTGAGATTCAAATCAAAGACAAAACACTGCTTACAACAACTACAAAGAAAATAAAATATCTAGAAGTATACCTAATCAAGGAGGTGAAAGACCTCTGCAAAAAGAACTATGAAACATTTATGAAAGAAATCATACATGATACAGTAGAAAAACACACTATGCTCATGGATTGATGGAATACATGTTGTTACAATGTCCATACTATCCAAAGTGATTTATAGATTCAATGCAATCCCCATCAAGTTACCAATGTCATATTTGACAGATCTAGAAAAAATCCTGTACTTTGTCTGAAATAAGAAAAGAGCCTGAATAGCTAAAGAAATCTTAAGCAAAAAGAACAAATCTGGAGGCATCACATTACCAGATTTCAAATTATACTACAAGACTATAGTAACCAAAATGGTATGGTATTGGCAGGTGACATCTTCTCCAATGGCAGCTACTGGTGGAACAGATCTGGGATGGAAATACAGGCCCTGTGAGTAAAGGGTATGCATGAGGTAGTACTGGCCTGGGCACAGCAGGGACTAGAATATATGCGCTTAGAGATGCAGACTCCCAGGGTGGGGCTGACCCAGAGGACTGCTTTACTGAGCCTAAGACACACCTGGCCCTCAGGGGATTATAGCTGAGACAAAGGCGGGCAGGCAGAGGCTGGAACTGACAGCTGAAAGTGAGCTCTAATGGCACCTGCCCTGAGACCAGACACCGGCACAGACCAGGGCTGAGTTGCAGTTTCTGTGAAGTCATACAGCGTCTGATCCACAGGGCAATATAGTAGGAACAGAAACAAATTCTGCGAAGTTGTTCTGTTCTGCCAGCAACATCAATCAGGGGCAGGGCTGGAACTGAGTGAAGTGCCCCAGCCTCCATTAAGTACCCAAGGTTGTCAGGCCTACCCTCCCCCTGCTGGGTAGTGGCAGAAAGTGGGGGCCTGGCTGAGGAGACATAGATCTCCTTGTGACATGCAGGTACAAACCCTGGAGCATCTGCTTATTGGAGGGAACTGAGTCACAGCCCTGTGGGGTTACCAGTGACTGTGTGTGACAGAGGTGCAAGGTGGGGAAGGAGGAATCAACCTTCCCAGACTAATTTATTTGTGGGGTGGGTCCTTCAGACCTCACGGAGCACCAGAGCGAGTCATACTTGAGCTGCCAGCAGACCCCTGCTATCTAGTTGCCAGAGACCTATTGAACTCTCCCACCAGAGACCAGTGCAGACTGGGACAACTGATTTGGACCTCTTGAATTGGGCCAATCACGCGAGGACTAACCAAAGTGATACCCTGGGTGTGTGGTTGTGGGGAGGTTTGATTTTCCTTTTTTATTGTTGCCTGTGGGGGGTAAGGTGACTTAAGTGTTGGTATTTCTCCATAGCTGAGACTTCAACCCAGAGTAACTGATTCACTAGGGTAGGACAGAGACCAGCTGAAAACAAGACAGAGCCACTTAGCCCCACCACACCAAGCAGGCCCACAGTTACTCAGGCTGTAGCACTGTACGGGTCCTTGGCAAAACTCTAGGGGAAAAGGTACAGACACCAGTCCCAGCTTTTGGGAAAAGGGCTGGTTAATCACTACTCCTGGAGCCCCCCACCCAACTTCTCCTTATCTGCTCATCTAGCCAAACAGTGTAAAATTATCATGGGGCAGAATCAGCAGGAAAACTCTGGTAACATGAATAACCAGAGTAGATCAACGCCCCGTGGAAGGATATGGCAGACACAACTGAAGATCACTTTCATAAACAGATGGCTGAGATGTCAGAAATCAAATTCAGAATTTGGATCGCAAATAAGATTAATAGAATAGAGGCAAAGATGGAATTAGAAATTCAAGGAGCATTTCAACAGTTGTCTCAAGAATTCAATGAATTCAAAGACAAAATCAACTAAAGATTTTGACACATTAAGACAAGAATTTGCAGCCCTCAAAGATCTGAGAAATACAGGAGAACCCCTCAGTAACAGAATGGAGTAAGCAGAAGAAAGGATTTCTGACATTGAAGACAAAGCTTTTGAATGCTCCTAAATTCTCAAAGAGGAAGAGAAATGGAGAGCAAAAATGGATCATTCTCTCAGAGAGCTCTGGGATAATTCAAAGAAAACTAATATTCACCTTATAGGAATCCCTAAAGGCAACAAAGTTGCTTCGCAAAGCACAGAGGTTCTTATTCATGTGATTATTAAAGAGAACTTTCCAGACATGTCAAGAGATTCTGAAATTCAGATAACAGACAGTTTTAGAACCCCATTACAGCACAACCTGAATAAGACATCCCCCAGACACATCATAATTAATTTCACTAAAGTTAAGAAAACCATAACCTACAAGGGGAAGAATATTAGAATGACTTCAGATCTCTCTGCTGAAAACTTTCAAGCTAGAAGAAGGTGGTCATCAACTTTTAATCTCCTAAAACAAAATAACAAAATCCAGCTAAATTGAGTTTCATTTATGATGGAGAAATTAAATA
>CAUYQV010133537.1:0-11311 GCA_963574575.1 Galagoides demidoff | reverse complement strand
AAGTGTCCAATACATGACCTAATAACTGAGTTACAAGTAGAACAAATAGTGTTGTAGAAAATAAATATCTGACAAAGGTTTGATAACCAGAATCCAAATCAAACTTATTAATAAGAAAAGAACAAGTAATCTCATTTCATTGTGGGCAAAGGACTTGAACAGAAGCTTCTTCTCTGAAGAAGATAGGCACATGGCCTACAGACACATGAAAAAATGCTCATCATCTTTAATCATCAGACAAATGCAAATCGAAACCATTTTGAGATATCATCTAACTACCGTAAAACTGGCTCATATAACAAAATCTCACAACTACAGATGTTGGCATAGATGTGGAGAAAAGGGAACATTTCTGCACTGCTGGTGGGAGTGCAAGCTAATACATCCCTTTTGGAAAGAAATATGGAGAATACTCAGGGATCCCAAAGCAGACCTGCCATTTGATCCTGCAATCCCTCTACTAGGTGTATATCCAAAAGACCAAAAATCACTTTACAACAAAGATATTTGTACCAGATTGTTCACTGCAGCTCAATTCATAATAGCCAAGTCATGGAAGAAGCTCAAGGTCCCAATGACCCATGAATGGATTAATAAATTGTTGTATATGTACACCATGGAATATTATGCAGCCTTAAAAAAGATGGAGACTTTACCTCTTTTACATTCACATGGATGGAGCTGGAACATATCCTTCATAGTAAAGTAGCTCAAGAATGGAAGAAAAAATATCCCATTTTCACTATTATGAAACCAATTTACAATTACTCACACTTTCATATGAAGAATAGATCACAACTATGGCCCAAGATGAAGGAGGAGAGGACAGGAGGGGAGGCAGAAGGTCAGATCAAGTGAGGGTGAATGGTGAGATCACACCAATGATGCATAATGCAAGGGTACATGTCGGATCTACTAGTACAGAGTATAAATATCTTAACACAATAACTAAGTAAACAAGATGAGGTATATAATAACCAGTGTGAGGTAAGCATTCCTGATTCTATATGAAATCAGCACATTGTACCCCATAAAGGCATTAATGTATACATGATCTATGTGTTTATGATTTAATTAAAAAAAAAAAGAAAATAAATATATGAGGGAAATATATAATTTAAAATTTTTAATAGGCATAAGAAATAAGAAATAAAAGAAATAAGAACAAGTAAAATAACTTTTAGTAAAATATATTATTTATGATAAAACCCAAGGCAACATACCTAAAATATTATCATTTTAACATGTGACCAATAGAATAACTGACTTTTTAAAAACTGTATCTTTGAAATTCCATGTGTACTTCATACTTAAAAAATATCACAAGTCTTAATAGCCACACTGCAAATGCTCAATAACCACAAGACACAGAGGCTTCAACACTGAATAGAACAGCTGTAGACAAAAAGAAGTAATACTCTAGAGTAAGTAGTGAACATATAAAAAAGACAAACCTATACTTCACAGGGGCATAACTACAGCCATTACTGATAAATCTTTAGTAAATTATTTACAATAAGCTAGGACTATAACGTAATGGCATTAAAAAGGCGATAAATTATATGTTATTTCTTTAAAGTAAAATAATTTAAAGGGTTAAAACCAAACATACATCTCTGGAAGCTGCATGTTACATAAAGAGAGTTCAAACAGATATGGGTTATGCTCTCTAGAAGCTTATAATGAGACAGGTAAGATAAAGGATAAATTAAAGAAACAAAAGGTTTTGCCTTTTTTAAAAAATTTTAAAACCCAGACTGTTTAATGCAAGCACATTAACAATCCCTTAAGCATCAAATGTTTTACTTTATAAGAAGCAGCAGCTGAGGTAAAATTACTAAAGATGCAATAAGGAAATGAAATCATTAGGTCTGATCAGATATAACAAATCAGCTCCTGTCATCCATAGTTTTTCAAGTGACAAAATAAAAATTATTAATGTCTAAGTGTTTCTGGTCCTTCTTTCTCCCTGCCGGGATTGTGGCTTGACCCAGTAAGTATCTTCTCCTCTCCCAACCTTTGAGACCATCTTGCCAGTTTTATTATTTTAGGTGTTGTCATACAGAGAGAAAGAGGAAGAAAACTTGGAAAATACAGAGTTAGGGTTGTGTGTGGTGCTATACAGAAAAGTTTCAAGATAAGAGAATCAATAAGAGTTATTTAGTTTATACTAGTTTATACTAATGTAATAAAAAAATGTAAGAGAAAAAATAAAATTTTGAAAGAAGTACTACTATGTGTCTGTATCTCTACTCCACGTTGTAAGAAACAGAAGTAAAGATCCTGGGACTCATGCAAATTACTTTTGCTTATTGAACTGTGTGCTATTTTTCCACCAGCACACTGAGATACTAGTGCAGATGGATCAAAGTTTACAAATGCAACATGTACAAACAAAGTCTCAGAGCTCCTTAAAGACACTATGCTAAGTGACACAAGCCTGATGCAAAAGTAAAACTACTATGTGACTCCATTTATAGGAAATATTCAAGAGTAGTCAAATTCAGAGAGTCAAACGGCAGCTGCCCATGGACTAGGGGAGCAGAAAAGGGGAGTTATTATTTACAGGCAGAGGACTTCACTTTGGGAAGATGAAAAAATTCTGGAGATAGCTGGTAAATGTGAATGTATTTAATGCGACTGAACCACACAATTAAAAATGGTTAAAATACATAGTAAAGTGACTGTGAGTAACAATATTGTATTGTATATTTCAAAATTGTTAGAAGAGAGGATTCTGAATGTTCTCACCACAAAGAAATGATTAATGTCTGAGGTGACAGAAATGCTTGAATACCCTGCTTTGATTTTTACACAGTGAAACATGTATGGAAACATCACACTATACTCCTTAAATATGTACCAATATCTTTCAAGTAAAAACAAAATTTTAAAATTAATAAATAATAAATTTTGTCATGTATTTTACTTCAATTAAAAAAAAAATGTCAAGACTGAACAAGATAGGCCAGCCGGGAAATACATGTAATAACCAAGGGAAAAAAAAAACGTTTACTGACTTTCAAAGTCATATTACTTTGCTCTCATAAAAACTGATTAGTTGTGGATATATTTCATTTTTTATAAAAGCAAAACATCAATACCTTTAAAAACCAGTAATTACTCATTTCAAAGAGTACTGGAAAAAGTAAATGCCATCTGTTAATTTTAATCTATTCATCTTAACATTCTCTTCTGAATTATGATATAATCGAAATTACAGTCTCATTTATTCTTTGCCAGTTAGTCAGTCACCTAATATTTATTAAATGCCTACTAAGTGCATAGGTACATAATTTTCCTGCAATGGTACAACACAATTTCTCTCTCAACAATACAGGGGAAAAAAAGTTAACTAGGAAAATGCATACCCCCATGATGGTTAATTTTGTGTATTAATCTGACTGAGCCTAACTATTTCATTAAATATTATTATGAGCTTGTCGGTAAGAGTGTGTTTTAATGAGATTAAGATTTGAATCAGTGTAAATTGTGCAAAGCACATTATCCGCCCTAATTTGAGTATTGCTCACACAATTAGTTGAAGGCCTGAATAGAACAAAAGTTTGACCGGCCTCCAAGTAGGGTTAAAATAACTCCTCCTGCCTAACTGCTTCAGCTTTAAAAGGATTATTCTCCTCCCTGTGGCTCTTCCTCGAACTTGAACCCACCGGCTTTCAGACTAACATTCACACCGTCAGCTCTTCTGGTTCTCAGTATTTTGAACCTTAAATGGAACCAAACCTTCAGCTGTCAACTGTAGATCTTGGAACTTCTCGGCCTCAAAATTAGCATAAGCTGAATCTTTACAGTACATCTCTTGATTTTATTTATATGTATATGTGTGTGTGTATGCGCATATATATATATGTGTATACATACATATGTGTGTGTATGTATAATATCCTGTTGATTCCAGCCAATATATCAGAAGTGAATGTAAATGAAGCAGAAAGAGTTCCTGAAAGAATTCAGTGAATTGGATCCCAATAAATTTCACTATCTCCCTTGAGCAAGCTAGAAAAGACTAAAATAATAAATACAGAAATAAAAGTAAATAATTACAATTAAAGACAACGAATATAGTCATCCCTCATTACCCATCGAAAATTTGTTCTAGGCTCTCCCTTACATACCAAAACCCACAAATGCTCAAGTCTCTTACATAAAATGGAGTAGTATTTGCATATAACCTACACACATCCTCTCATACACTTTAAATCATCCCTAGATTACTTACTATGTCTAATACAATGTAAATGTTATATTAGTCATTGTTATATTGTTGTTATATTGTACACTAGGTTAGAATTACTCAGTAATTTATTTAACCAGTACTTTGAGTAATCTAAGGGTAACACACCAGATACCAATGGACAGCTATGTACACTTAGAGATATCTATCATTCCCCAACTCAAAAAAAAAGAAATACTAAAGCAAGAAGCAAATACAGAAACTGAAGAAATCAGTATAGCCTGCAAAGGTAAGATCTATATCCATGCCAGATGTGAGCAAAACAAGCAAACTAGCTATATCAAAAGTGAAAAAAGTATTCACATTCACAAAAAAGTTCACTATACACCACAAAATATGAGATAATATATTAAGCAGTCATAGCAGCAAGGCGAATAAAGCAATGTTCTGATCCTCAAGGAATTCAGAGTCTCTAGGGTTATGTGAGAAATAAACAAAAACTGTAGTCCCTCAGTACCCTCAAAGGATTGATTCCAGGACCCTCCAGCCCCTACAGATACCAAATACATAGATCTATTCCAAGTTATAAAATCATGTATTATTTGCATATAATCTATGCACACCCTTCCAAAAACTTTAATCATCTCTAGATTACTTGTAATACCTACAATAATGTAAATGGCAGGTAAACAGTTGTTACAATGTATAGCTTAGGGAATAATGAAAACATAAAAAGTCTATACATGTTCGGTACAAATGCTACCATCCTTTTTTCAAATATTTCAATCTGAAATTGGTTGGATTCATGGACATGAAACCTCCAGGCACAGACGGCAGGCTGTGACTGAAGTAAAGCGTGCATGTGCTGGGTTTGAGATGTGTGTTGAATGTGATGGAGAGCAGGTGGGGAGGAGCAGCTTTCAGGGGAAGGCATCAACTAAATAGGGGCAAGAGTTAAATTGGGAAATGTAAGTAGGTGTTCTTTAGACAAAAGATGGAATAATGTGATGACTTGAGAAATGTAATAATTGTCAAGTAATAACCAAAATATTATAATAAAAGAAACATTCCTATACTGATAACTCATCTGCTAAGATTTAAAAAATAATTCAAATACTTAATTTAAATTCAAAAACTTTAAAGGGTGGTCAAGTTATCAATATTAGCACAAGTTAAGTGAAATAATCCTATGACATTTTATAATAATCAGTTATACATTTAGAATTGAAAACACTTCTCTTTCAAGACAGCAGACTTCATTTGACTTAGAAAGACAATGACTCTTTATTTCATTAAAGATTTCAAATTCCAGATCGAGATGCTTAAATGAGATTATGCAGGTCATATGCTTAACACAGTGCCAGACATGTACAGATTCTATCACTGTCATCATCATCAAAGGTAATGGCATATTCTAAATAGCAAAAACCTTAGAAATGTAAGATATAGCTTTTAGTCTCATTTCTGCAACTAATCAGTTCTACTCTGGATAAATCATTTAACTTCAGCTATAGTTTTTATTATATTAAAATAAATCCTGGGTTATTTCAAAGGAGTTGGGAAAGGATATTAAAAACATAAGGTATGGACCTAAATCCAATCTATAAATGCCAATTCCCTTACTAAATGTGGGAAAAAATTAATAACAGTAGAAATGAAATATATGTACATATAATGTGTGTGTGCAAGGACATATATACATATATATATATACACACCATCATATATACCATCTTTAAGATGGCAGATTATTTCTCTCAGAAAATAAAGGTATTTCCTATAGAGAACTATATCTAGATTTGTATTCTCCCTAAATTTGCTATTAATCAATGTTTACTTTAGTAAACTGCAAGAAGAATCACAATTACTGAAAATTACCCAGATCCTAGTATATAATTCCTTCTATAACTCATTCGTTTAATTCAAGTAATGTGACATAGGTGGTGGTTCATTTAATAACCACAATACATAACAAGAAAATCACCAAATCTACTTTTCTATACATTAATGTATACTACAATTCAGGTTTAGAGTAATACCTACAGCATCCACATTTTGCCTGGTAAAAAGGTATAAAGTTTAAAGCCAGTTGCCATTTAGAATACTGCATAACCAATTATTCCCCAAAACTCAAAAACAGTACACAGTATAGTTCTTACTACATCACTTTTGTGTACAAATCCATTAAATTGTCCTACATTCATTTTTCCTGAGTCCTCAATGCGAGGCATTTCCTACCATAGAATCAACCCACTAAAACTATCTGGGTCCTCCCCGTCCAATACCATCTCTTCATACAAGCTGCCTCTGGTATCATTCTAAGTACGACTTACATGAGTTCAGTAATGGGAAAGAACTCTAGTTTTCAAATCTGAAGGTCTGAGTCCTAGCTGTGCTACTAATTAGTTCCTAGATAACCTTGTCCACAAGCTACTTCACATTTCTTGCAGCTTTAGTTTCTACAACTATAAAGAAGGAATGAATGATATCTAAGAAGGGGATTATTCTGTTAGATAACACATAATTGCACTGTAAACAGTTAACAGCTATTAAAATATAAGCTGTTATTTTCTAAAATAAACTGATCATAAAATAGTTTTCCTCCACCATGCCCCATAGAATTGTTACCCAATATCTTTTAAATATTTATGTAAATACTCCCAGAGGAAAGTATTATTTGCCTAGGATCACCAATGTCTTCCTACATCTACACATGGAATTTAAGGATGTGAGGAAAGGAAGAGATGGAAGGTATTCCTGGCAAAGGAACTGGTGTTAGATCACGCCTGTCCCGTCCCCTAAGTTCCCATCTTCCTCACTCAAAGAAGTAGTTTAGGAAAAACTACCCAGAGAACTGTTAAAAACTAAGCAGATCTCCTATGTTTCACCAAGAAGAGTATCTTAGATCCAGACTTCCTCCCCAACTGGTCATAAGCTCAGTTTTAGTTAGGTCATTATTTTTTTCTGATCAGAAGATCCCCAGGACCAAGACAAGAATAAAATTAACAACAGTTACTAAGTTAGTTATATACCAAGCACTTTATATATATTACTCATTTACCCTGCACAAGCTGCTTATCTACCTTCTAAGGGAGAATACCTTCTTTAGCTAAGGAAACAAGCAGGAAAAGTTTTAATGGTTGTATGCCACTTTCTACTATTGATGTAAAAAGAAAGTAATTAACTCTTTTCTGCTGTTGAGCATTTAGGTTGATTTAGGCCTATTATATTACATCATAAAAGTACATATAAGTCTCTACCTAAGGTAATTTTTCCTTAACCTAAGGAACTAAGAACTAATGACAGGAAGCTCTTTAAAGTTCCTGATACACACTGGTAAAATGTTATTTAGGTACCAATGTCCATCAACAGCATTTAAGATTAGTTTAGCATGCCCTAGCAAACAATGGCCATTTCTTTGTAATTACTTCTTTTTTGTGATACCTGCTACCTTATTTAGTGAAGGTGAACTTTTTATATTTCTTGAAATGTATCAAGTCCCTTAACAAGTAAATGTTTTTCTTATGGTCTGCCCTATAATATTTAACATCTAAGGTTTCTTAAAATTTTGCTTTAGAATATTAAAGATTGCTGGGGTACAAAAGATAGAAATCCTACCCAAACAGGAAATGTATTAGCTTGTGTACTGAAATGTCTGAAGATACAACAGACTGGACAGGCTCCCAAAGTGCCATCGACAATCCATCTCTTGCTTCCAGGTGCCTCTGAGAGAGCTCCATTCTGAAGTAGACTCTGCCTTCACGGCGGCAGACTGCCAGTCAGTTCAACTTACATTCTCACTTTTTTAGCAACCCCCGTGAAAGCACCTTTTTCTTTCTTTAAAAAAAAAAAAAAAAAAAAAATGAAAGAAGTTATCAAGCTGTCTCAGAAGTGCAACTAGATTTTATAACCAATTCTGTTACTGTTCTCTGGGCCAGGAAAGCTACAAGGAGTCCTAGGAAGCCCCAAATCATAATAATCAAGAATGGAGAAGAGGTAACTCCCTAAAAGAGAATCAAAAACCTACAACTGTGAACAGTAGAAAGAACAGATACAAGATAGCCCAAACCAATGGGAATCTATAATATTCTAGCCCTTGGCTGACCATCAATCTTACACTCTCATTTCTCCCATACATAAAACTATTTAAATACCCATGTTAAACAAGTTACTGTGTTAGCCACAACACAAAATACACATACTACCTCACCATGGGGTGAAAACAAAAACAACAGCAATCTCAAATTACTGCACCCAAGTTACTTCACCCAGTCGGAAATTTCTGTGATAAAGATATCCTTCTTGGTGGTATCTCCTAACCTAACAGTATATAGCTACATAATAAGTTTAACTATGCTCCTAATAACTAACATACAATAGTAAAAGAACACAATAATAAATCCACCTGGAAAAGCAGAGAAAGTAAAAGGAACCACAGTCACTAATTCAAAGCATAAACCATGTTATTACTGGTCAAAGTAGCAAGAATGCCCTGTCTTTATCAGTGGAATTCCTTGGGTAGCCAATATCATGGATGCACTCATTGCTACTATCTCAGAAGCCTCACTTGCCTATTATTCTCCATGCTGTACAAGATTTTCCTTTTGACAGTTATATTGCTTAAGCTTAGAATTGCTATAGAAGAAAAATAACACAGGCCTTTGTTTACTGGGCATGAGGTTTCCCTGAAAGTATAGCTTCCCTAAAGCCTTAGTTTTTGATCAGCACACCTCAATCCACAGGTTGAATCAGCAACCAAAACAAGAAATCTTGTCAGGATACAGTAAACAGATATAGGTTTCACCTTTTAAGTTATAGGCCTTCCCAGCACTCTATCCCCTTAACCCTCAGCTTAATAATCTTCCTTGAAGGAATGTGAAAAAATAAACTAGGTGAGGAGGTACAGCTATTCTATCACTGGTTTCTTGGTTGCTTCCTATTTTAAAGCTTTTTACAACTGGATTGTTATTTTGGTCAGGTGGATGGAACACACTGCAAGAGGTACTTGGAAGAAGCTTACAAAACAAAACTTTACCTCGTGCTTTCCTCTTACATGTGTCAACTTTCGTTTGGGATAAAAGTTGAGTCTTTTCAAGCAACAAAGCGCAGATATGGTTCTATACTATCATCAATGGCAGCTACAGGCAGAAAGAGCCTCTCTTACTTGGAAAAACTATATTTTCTTTCCTTTCTGCTTTGAAGTGTGCCACCTTCAACCAAAGTTTTGCTTTCTTAACAGACATTATCAAGCCCCAAGAAGTAGCCAAAACATTCCAACACCCCTAAAATTCCAACTTCAGTAGTTCCATGCACAAAGATAACACTGATGAATATTTAAACAGCTGCTGTGTATGTAATTCTTTAAGAGGAATTGCTAGGGGACAGCAAAATCTTCCTTGCTTTGCACTCCATGTCAACATTTAAGGTCTATTTCTTATAATGCTTCATACTATTTATTGTCTATGCTAGTCGGAATCCTTTCTGTTTACAAGTGACGAAAACCCAACTTACACTGATACGAAACAAATAACAATAAAAACAAATTTTAAAAGAGAATTTAACCAAAGACAGTCACCAGAGACACAGAGAACTCTTAAGTGCTCCAAGAGAATCAAGCTATTTTTCTCTTCTGGCTTCACACTTGGTCAAACTCCAAGATAGGCACCTACAGCTATAGTCTAAGAATCTGCTCTTTCAGCATCTTCAATAAGGCAAAGTTCCAATAGAAGTCATGGAACCACTCTGTGGCTTCCACTGGGTTAAATGTTTGTCCAAGAAACAAGCACCATGATTCTAACCACACCTGGGTTGATGCTCAGCCACCCAAAAAGGGTTAATCCACCTAAACCAGATGAGTAGGGAACTCATCAAAGGAAAACTGAGATACTGCTACAAAAACGGAAAATGTATGCTAGATAGATGCAAACAAGAGATGTCTGCCATGCTTGGTAATATGACAAATGCTAACAATGTTTTTTAAATTTCCAGTCAATGAATTATGTACTTTGTTAACAACATGATTTTTGTTATGTGCTTATATGTGATCATACATTGAAAAGTTTTTATCAGATTCTTTCTTATTCCCAGATCTTAGTTCAAAATAGCATTTACATATATAGTAACTTTTACATATATAACATCATAAATATTCAATAGACACTCCTAGTTTTAGGAATAAACAATACTTTAAATTCATCTGAATCTAATTTACTTGAGGATTCTGGTCCTAAACCCTACTGCTGAACATAACTTCCGAACCTGGTCCTAATCATTACTGCTAAACAAGGTGTGCTGCATATTCAAAATATACTTAATTTATCCAAGAGCTAGAAATGCAAAAAGTAAATAAGATCAGTCCTTTTTAATTAAGTTTAAGTTAAGTTCTTGTGGTCGTGGAGTTCATAGCCTATAAGGAAAAACACACATAAATAACCACAATAGCAAAGAGCAGTATGTGGGACAAAAGAGATATGCAGACAGTGCACAAAGAGAAATACACACACAACACGGAAAATCTATGGAACTGATGCATGAAACTGTTTTAAGTAAATGGTTAAAAGTGCAGGTGACTGAATTTTTGATACTATAGCTACATGGGTGATACAAAAAGGGGGCTGGGTCTACCCATACTTTATAGTATGGGAAAAGGATAGCAGAAGAGGAAAACTTGAGATGTTTTTAATTAACAGCACAGTACTGCCCAAAATTGACAGCAAGACGCAAAATATTAAAAATTAATATAATTTTATTATAGACTGATTATAAGATACTTGCTACTTTCGTATCATTATATGACTAAAGTAATATTTTATGGGAAATCTCAAAACTGCTTAAGATATTAAAACTCCTAGTATTTACATATGCATCCTTAATTTTATTTTCTATGCCAAATGCAAGAAAAAAAATAATTGAAACTAACATGAAAAGACTTCCATGTCAATATAAATTAAAATATAGAAAATTGTTTTAATACAAATAAATGTGGTTTTATTAGTATTAAGTACTTCTATGATTCTAAGATGTAACTGTAAACTTTACAATTTTAATTCAAATACAGAATATACTTTTTGTTTGTGAAATTCTAAATATCTCTAAAATGAAATAAAGCTGAAAATT
>CAUYQV010133534.1:0-14943 GCA_963574575.1 Galagoides demidoff | reverse complement strand
CAAACAACAATGATGGCTGCAACCAAAAAATGGCCGGGCGTTGTGGCAGGAGCCTGTGGTTCCAGCTACTTGGGAGGTGGAGGCAGGAGACTCGCTTGAGCCCAGGAGTTGGAAGTTGCTATGAGCTGTGATGCCATGGCACTCTACCCAGGGGGATAGCTTGAGGCTCCGTCTCAAAAAAAAAAAAAAAAAAAGAATGACTCTATTAAGCGAAGTGACTTTTACATAATCTGGGATGCTCCCCTGCGGCAGAAGCTTCAGATGAGGATGTCCAACCTTCAGGCTGAGGTCAGCACATCCAGCCCTCAGCAGAAGTGTAGAAATCAAGACAGGATGGCAAGGCAAATAAGACATGGTTTCACCGTCAGGAATAATAATACACAGTTCAGTTGTGGGGTTTATTCTTAACAGTGAAAAATGCAGACCTGATAAATATTTTCAGGATCAAAGATTCAGACCCATGATGATGAACAAGATGGCCCATTTGAAACTACAGTGGCCTCCAGAAATTCAGCTGACAAAATTCAGGGAAATTTAAGGGTGCACAGGGAAAGGGACCTAAGACCCCATCCCACAGAGCCACTGGGACAGAGTGTCCAGGGCCTGTGGCCAACTTTCCATTGTCTCATTTCACAAAGAAAAACCTGAGTCACAGGGAAGTTGAGTTGCTCTCCTGACCTCAATATTAGCTTTTCATAAGGGACTTCTTAGAGATACAGTTTTAACACCTGTGGGTAAGAGAAATATCATCAAGAATTCCAACACTCTGAATGATCATGACTGCTAGAATGAGAATAATTATTTTTGCCAGTCATATTTTGCCTATGGTTTAGTATTATTCCAGACTCTTCACCACCACACTGCCTCTCAGGCATCGGGAAAAGTCAGGTTCTTTTCTCATCTGCTCCCACGTCATATTTCCCATCATGTTCAGCTTTCAGAATTTATTTGTAATTGTTTCTTCAGAAAAGAGAAATATGGATGAGGGATGGAGGGACAGAAGAAAATGCTAATATCGTGTGGAGCTGGAAAATTTGGGTCCTGGGTCCTGGCTGGGATGGTGGTAATGATAATGAAGATACAGTTGCTATCAATTTTTAGGCATTTATTGAACACCTGGTCGTAGGCTAAATGCCTTGCATAAATTTTTCTCACGAAATTTTTCCCACAGTGCTCCTGCTGTCCTTATCTTACAGGTGATGAAGGTGAAGCTCAGAGGGGTGAGTGACTGCCTCATTCAAGATCCTTGCCAAGTGCTCACTTCAGCAGCACATATACTAAAATTGGAACGATACAGAGAAGATTAGCACAGCCCCTACACAAGGAGGACACGCAAATTTGTGACGTGTTCCATATTTAAAAAAAAAAAAAAAAAAAAGGACCCTGCCAAGCTAGAGACAGCCACAGGGCTCCAGCTGACTTGGGATCCCAAAGCCTATGCATACACTCCCTGACTTAGGGCGGGGTTATGTCCCAACAAACCCATAGTAACCTGAAAATATCATAAGTTGAAAAGGCATTTAATACAATTAATCTACCACCATCATCACTCAGCCTAGACTGCCTTAAACCTGCTCAGACATTAGCCAATAGTTGAAGAAAATCATCTAACACAACATTTATTTATAATAAAGTATTGAGCATCTTGTGTGATTTATTGACGACTATACTGCAAGCGAAAGCCACAATGGGCCATATGGGTACTCAGAGTGCAGTTTCCCTAAACTCATGCTGCTTTCACACCACCATGAAGTGGACAACATTATAATTTGGACCCCCAACGGTGTATCACCCTATCCCCCTCCACATCTGCCAAGCCACTCAAGCTTCATGTGCCCTCTTGCCTCCTAAACTAACGGTGGTGTTGGGCCAGGTGGCCTCTGAAGTGCCACCTGGCTCTAAAATGTCATGACTCCTTTGATCTCTGTCTGAGGCCATGGAACTGGACTTGTGTGTCTACTGTCTCTTGGGTTTTGCTCCATGTTCTAGAGACACTGCAGGCAAGTCTGTAAGAAGAACGAGGAGGGGGTGCAGGCACCCTGTAGACCATGAAGATGGGCCCGAGCAGACATACTTACCTCACTGGTCCCCCCTCCTCATATTTCCCAGCAAGCCGACTGGATGCAGTGAATAGGAGTGGAAAGGAGAGGCGGCTGCCCAGGAGTCACCTGTCAGCAGCACTCTCTTCCTGGACATGTAGGGTTCTCACACTTGAAGTAGACACCCCACTCACTCTAGAAGTTGGCTTTTCATCTTGGAGAAGGAGATGCTAATTGCGATGACTGAGGTCATGTGCTACCCTGGGAGCTTTCCTGAGCAGAAGATCCCACCCTCACATCTGTCTGCTCTTCCCTCTTTCCCTACTTTGCCAGGGAGAACAAAGGCAGAGCACCCTACTGGGTTTTCCAACTTACGCTTCCCTCTGCGGTTCCCTTCTATCTGGAGCAAAGATTGTTCAGACAATGGAAGTAAATTCCACTCTGGTGCAATTTCGAAATTTCCAAGTTCCCCTTATTTATTTTGTGCTTATTTTGGAAAATCTGGGAGATGTCCACAGACAGATACACAGAGGTCTCCTGAAGGATGTTGTTAAAAGATTGCAGAAATGACTCTCAGTGAAGTCCAACTGCAAGCAAGGACTAACTCTCAGGCACCAGGCCAGGCCTGACCAAGAAAACACAAAAAAATAAACAAGAACAGTAAGTCAGAAGGTCCGATCCGCACCTTATTCAAACTGCATCTGCGAGATGGGGTGACCATCTCCAGCTGAAGTTCTAAATTTAACTTTAAGCTACTCATAGACCTAAAATCATGAAACTGTTCACTTGCTAGGAATTGAACAAAATCACAGACTCTTAAGTTGAATGGAATTTTCAGAAAAGGACTGCCTGCCTTGTGATGATAGGATAGGAAAGTGAACCATGTTCAAATTACAAAATATTCAATGTTGGCCACCTCTTTGTAACATTTTGTGATGAATGTTTTGTAAGTAAAAGTTCATTTAGCTATAATTTTCCATTTTCTCTACGTATGGTGACTTCAGGGGCAACTTTTAGGTCACCCTGTAGTAAGTTAGTATCTGAAGCACTGGAGAGACTTTGAAAAGAGAACTCCTGGGGTGGGTACGTTCAACTATTCCTGTCCTCGAGGGGATGCTTATCCTTTTAGTCATAAGAATTATTGATAAGACAGTAAGAGAATGTCTTAATACTGCCATAATTTTTTAAACAAGGCTGGATTTAAAACATACAGTCTCCTCCTGAAAGTGACTTGTTTCAAATATGCCCTTTCCTTCCCTAGGGACAAATTTGGTGTCTATATTGAGCCAGAAGTCAGAGTTGAGACCATCTCTTTTGAAGGTTTGGCAAAAGCAGTAGCTAGGAGAGTGGAGCCAGGCTCAGTCAGGTACAAAGACAGATCTGTTCAAGACACGCTGGTATGAGGGTCATGGAGGACCCAGTAACACCTGCCAGGCAGCTGTAAAGAAACACAATTTCCATGTTCAAACCCATAAAGTCCTCTGAAGAGAAAAGTCCAGCCTCATATCACCACACTGCTTCCTCAGAAGGCCCCAGGACATCTGAGCATACCAGGCTACTGGGCAGCAGAGGCCCAGGCCATGGACCTGTAGGTTTTACTCACTTCATAAAGACAGAGACCCAGTGAGGCCAGGACACAGTGAAATGCACCTCTGACAGATGGAAAAAGTAAGTCAGCTATTGCTTCAGTCCCCTCCGAACTCATCTACAGTGTTTCTGTTCACTCTCCAAGATTTGTCCAATGTGAGCTTTCTAGGGCCACTGAACCACATCAGAAGCAGCACTCATGTTCCACATTTTGCAGAATGAACTGCTCTGCCCTCCATCATTCTTATCAGATCACTCACATGCTCACACACACATACACGTGCAGGCACACATACGTATACACACTCATGCACACACATATACTCATGTACACACACACTCACACACATGCACATACTCGTTCCATACACACACAAAATATAAGACATTTTTTCCAGAATGTGGACCTCCTCAGTAGCTCAGAAGCCAGAGACATACTAGAGATAAAGACAAATTAGAATAGTTTTCCCAACTGTCACTATTCTTTTTATAAGTTCTTCCATTTTTGGTGTCTCAGACACATCACAGCAGTGTCTTGGATCAGAGCTATCCACCACCCAGAATTTGATCTGGTCAAATGGAAATGAGGCATACATAAGGACTGATCATGAAGCCAGTGGGAAAAACTTGGGATAAAGTTAATCAAGCCCATATCACACATAACATTCTTCTCTATTAAGCAAAGGTCACTTTCTTCAAGATACTACTTTGAGCAAATATGATTTCTGCAATTTTGCAAGACTGAAGTTAATTAAACAGCGTAGCAAAATGGAAAACAGAACATTTTTAAAAGATTTTAATGACATTCAGCCTGTTTTCTTAAACTCATTTGCAGTTGCTATTGTATCCTGCACTTAAGTCCTTGAGTGGTTAGAATGGGAGGATTTCTATCAATTTCATATGACAGGCAGGAAAAAAGCTATTCAGAGAAGAGCTGGTGGAAGGGCCTTGCAGAGATGTTTATCTCCACAACCCGACCAGCTCTTTTGGTTTAAACTCTCGAACTCTTTAAAATCAATGTTTTCCATCTTTCAAATGAACTTTCCATACCACCAATTCTGAGGCTAGCTTTTTTTTTTTTTTTTTTTTTTTTTTGTCGATACAGAGTTCTACCCTGTTCATGCCCTGAGCAGAGTGCAATGGCGTCACAGCTCACTGCAACCTCAGACTTGGGCTGTGGGCATCCTGCTGCCTCGGCCTCAGAAGCTGCTGGAATTACGGGTGCTCCCCATGGTGCCCAGCTGGACTTTTCCATTTTTCTTGTGAGTTGGGGTCTCACTCTTGCTCAGACAAGCCTTGAACTACTGAGCTCAAGCAATCCTCACAGTGCTGGGATTACAGGTATGAGCCACCGTGCTCAACTTTGATGCTAGCTTTTAATGGTCCTTTCTGGGAATCTCATCCTCAGTTATCCTGAAAGTACCTGCTGGGTTGACTAAGAAACTTAGTATCTGTCAATTCCACCTTAGATGAAAATCACTGCATGTGAAATGTTTGGAGATTAAAGTCATAGTTAATTCAAATGTAGGCATCCACGGTTTGGTTTTTAACGTATTTTTTTAAACATTTGGGGAATTTCATATCCTAAATTCAAAACTACAAGGTTCTCTTTAAAGAGTCAAAAATGTCAGCTCAGCAACCATAGCACAGTGGTTACAGCTCCAGCCACATACATTGAGGCTAGTGGGTTCAAACCTGGCTTCGGCCAAACAACAACAGTTGTTGCCAAACAACAGTGACAACTGCAACAACAACAACAAAATAGCCAGGCATTGTGGCGGGCATCTGAAGTCCCAGCTACTTCGGAGGCTGAGGCAAGAGAATCGCTTAAGCCCAAGAGTTTGAGGTTACTGTGAGCTGTGACACCACAGCACTCTACCGAGGACAACATAATGAGACTCTGTCTCAAAAACAAACAAACAAACAAAAAAACCAGAATCAAAATGTCAAGTTAGACTGGAGGGATGAGGTAGCAGCCTTACTTTCTTAACAAAATATATTCATGGAAGGAAAACGGAGAATAACCAAGTAGGAATTATAGTCTTGTCACTATTTTTCTTCTTTTGTAATTCATCTTTTAAAAAAATGTTTCCTGGTGTTTGAAACCATCTGATCATTATTGACATATGGCCCAAGGAGCAACACAAAATTTACAAGGACAAAGACTTTTATATACTAAGCTCAACTATCTACTACAGGCATCCTCAAACTGCAGCCCACCTAGGACATTTATCTGGCCCACTGGGTGTTTTTACCACTGCTGCCTGTCCTGCTTAGCAGCCGACTCATCCCAGGACCTGCAGTCTGGTTCGTCAATGGTCTGAGGGACAGTGAACTGGCCCCTGTTTAAAAAGTTTGAGGACCCCTGATGTACTAAAATATCAGGTGTCATTTGTTTCAAGACCCTGCTGACATTGTAAGTAAGAAGAAGCAATGAACTTTCATGCTGCCTATTGTTCATAAAAGCATCCCCACAACCTGCAGGGAGGTGGGCTCGCCCATCTTGGGCAGTGGCTGGTTTCTGGTGGTGCCTGTAAGGTGTACATGATGGACAGGCCACAGCCTCTGTGCTGGTTATCAACACAAGGGCCTCTTCCCGGCCTTGACTCTTATTTTACTGATATGAAGTATTTGTGCATGTTTGTGGGGAACATGTGCAGTTCTGTTACGTGTCCAGGCTGCACAATGATCAAGTCAGGGTGCTCCGGGCATTCATGGCCTTCAGCGTTTGTCATTCCTGCATGTCAGCAACATTTCAATTCTTCTCCTCAAGCTATTTCTACATGTATTATATATTGCTGTTACCTACAGTCACCTTTGCTCTGCTACTGAACCTAAGAACTTGTTCCTTCTACTTAACTGCATGTTTGAACAGACAATCCCAGCCTCAGACAACAGGGTGCTTATCACAGTGCTTGGTGGGCATAGGAATTAGTACAGAAACTATGGAAAACAGTATGGAGAGATGTCTCAAAAATCTAAAAATTGAACCAGCAATCTCACCACTATTTATCCAAAGGAAAGGAAATCAGTATGTCAACCCACGCCTCTGTCGGTTGTTACATCACAGTAACAAAGACATGGAATTAACCAAGTGCTCACTGGCAAACGAGTGGATGCAGAAAACGAGGCAAAGTACTATTTGGCCAGGACAAACAATGAAGTGTTGTCATTTACAGCAACGTGGATGGAACTGGAGGTCATTATGATAAGTGAAATAAGCCAGGAGCAAAAGACAAACATTATTCATATGAGGGGGCTTAAAAAGTGGGTCTCAGGGAGGTGGAGAGCAGAATGACAGATACCTGTCTGGATTTTACACTTAGATGTCTTTTGCTCATTTTTTCTAAGACAGCTTTACAACTTAAACTACGTATTCAATACAAACTGTATAGTACTTATGAATGTTGCCATTTACAACTTGAAATATATGCCTAGGCCTTAATATAAAAAATACAAAAGACAATGAAAACCAGAGTAACTGATTTGCTCTTAGTGGGAGCAGGTGTAAATGTGAGTCTCAGAAGGATTAACACAGGGAGGGATGGGAGGCAGAGTGGTCAGTCTGAATGTTGTGAGCACTTGGGAGATGTCCAGGCCTATGACAGGGTGGGGGCATTAGAAAAGGAAAAGTAGAATTCACAAGAAACAAACTAAAAATTATCAGACACTGTGACTGCCTATGACATTTGTGCACACAAGTTCCATGCACATGCCCTCTGCCCCCTCATGTCCCTGATCTGCCCCCACCCCCATCTGTGATCAAGTCACAAATAAGGTCACGGTTATAGAAAGTGACTCTGGAAGCATAATTGATTCCAAACCCTGACTAATAACAAGCTTTAAGTTCTCCTTTTTCCAATCCATTTCTGGCCACAAATCAATGAAAAGTGATAGCGTCTTGAAAGTTGAGGGACAGGACAGAGGTAATGTGGTTTTCCAGTGAAAAAGAGTGGTCAGATTCCTTCCATGCTTGGAATTCTCAGACTATACTCCTCTGAGCATACTTCTCACCTCAGGAGATGTGCTGGAAGGCAGATGAGCCACTTGACTGGTGTGTCCTGCACAGCATGAAACCACTGCCATGGCCTCTCAGCAAGTCACCCTGTCCTGTCCTTAGCCTTTAAAGCCACAGCACCGAACTACCAATAAGTTGTACCCTTGCAAGGGTTAGAGGTATGGGCTGAGTTATTCCTTCTTTTTCTTATTTGGTCTTAATCTGTTCATGACTAACAGAGTCTCCGTAGACACAGGGAACAAAAAATTCTACCAACAGGTTCTCTGCAAAACTAAGAACAGTAGCTGACCACCTCTTCACACTGACCCTACCTGATCACCTCTTCACACTGACCCTCTCCCTACACTGACTACCTCCTTAAGTTGACCCAATATTCTTTAAAAAAAAATTTTTTTTTTAAAATTTCAGGTTAAAGTGAGGGTACAAACAACTAGGTTATAATGTTTGCATTTGTTAGGTAAGGTCTCTGTTGCAGTTTTGTCCCAAACCCAGGAGGTGTGGCACATACCCTTATGTACCCACCAGTAGGTGGAAGCTCACTAATCCCCTTCCCTCCTCCCCTCTCTCCCTTCTTTCTTCCCACTCCCAACTTGAATTCATTTAGGTTTTTCTCTTGTGTAGGCCTGTATGAGATCATCTATTGGGTACACTGGATACTTGCTTTCCCATTCTTGAGATACTTTACTAAGAATAACATCTTTGAACTCCATCTAGGTTAATACAGAAAATGTAAAGTCTCCATCTTTTTAAAGTTGACCCAATTTTCACAGACTGGACATGTACCACATGTGCATGTCATGCAGGAGGCCTAGCTCCTTATGGTGACCACCTCCCTGTGTGAATCAGCTTGTTACAACCCTTAGCAGTCACCTTACAGAGGTTCCACTGTATACACTGAAGGACTGACAAAGCTGCCACACCTTATCGGAAACGACCAGAAGCTAAGGAATGCAGAAAAGGACATCAGTTAAGAAAGCAAAGTGCTATTTCATTCTCATTGCAAAACACCTTGTTAGTAAACTGTCTTAGAAAAAGAATCAGCACGGGTGCCTGCTGAGCAAAGTGAGTGTGTGCACACGGTAGGTCCTTTCCACACCCTTGTTACCAACATAGCCAATGTCACCTCCTAATGTGCCCTGGCTCAAACATATCATTACTTTCATCTAATTTTACTTTAAAAAAAAAAAAAAAGCAGACCCTTAAATATATGTGACTGCAAGAATCTGTGTTAACTAAGAGGTGTAAGTGCTGTGTTAGCTCCCCTCCGTTCCAGTCTTCTGAAGACAACTGAGGAGCACACCCAGCATGGTAAGCCTTGATTCTAGAGATCAGATTAAGTTTAGGTGTTTAAAAGAAAAAACAAAACCTGGCATTCTTTTTTATATGCATAGACTATTATATGCAAATATGGTCCCCAATTTGCACATTACAACAGTGCCTTTAAAGTACCTAAAGCTGCCTTTTGAAGGCATGAGGTTTTAGATGCATGCATGTGTGAGCATATGTACACACACATATGCATGCTTGTGCATGTCCTCACCCTGCTGCCCCATCAGATTAAGCTCCTGTTTCCTGTCTTCAAATGTTTCACTCTTCATGTTAAAAGCCGCTCCCCACCTATTATTATCCCTCCTAAGGGCCTGCTTCTCTCTCCCTTCTCTTCACCACAATCAGCACATTTTGACACGGAAGTCACTGGGACTAGAAGCCTGAACTTTTCGGTCAATTTCTATGACTGTCTTAAAGCACATGTGGCAGGTGCTGCCCCACCCAATGAGTCCTGATTCCTCAGACAGTGAGTGAGTCCCTGAGAGGCCAGGAAGGAGCAAAGACCAGCCTTCTCTAGTCAGGGAAATGCGATCCCACACGCTCATCTTCCCAGTCTTTCTGGGAATTAAAAATTGATCTGACACAGGTTGTGGTCAAGGGCATATAAGGAGAAGTCTGTTGGAAAGTGTTTTCTTCAGAATGAAGTAAACGGAGCCCCACAAAACTCACTGCATCTGCCCCATCCCTCCTGCCCTGGAGGTGGTAGGTGGCTTCAAGTCCAGGTGGCCAGAGCTGTTTGATGACCACAAGGACAGACCTGAGACGCCAAATGCACCTGAAATCTCTGAGCCTAAACTAAGCATCAGCCACTAATACATACATATTTTCTTACACATCCTGTTTTCTGAGGGTTGTGCTCATGTTGCCTGGCTTTAAGGAACTTTGTGCTCACTTTTACTTTTTAACATTTCCAGTAAACCTGTGTCTTATGAGCTTCCAGAGGAGTCCCCAGCCTTGGAGCAGACACAGTGGAGGAGGGGTTGGCTTCTTCACAGGAGGCTCTTCAGTGTCAGTCCCTATTGTTTAAGGACTGCCCCAAACTGGACACACTAAATTTCTTCTGTATATAAGGATTCAAGCCCTCTCTGGATCATCTCTAGACTTGATTATTACTTATTACACAGCACTAACTGTAAGTCAACTAGTTACTTGTTAACTAAGGGAGAAAGAGGAAGCAGGAACTTCAAGAGAATTTGACAAGAAAAATCTTTGTCAGGAAATCTTGTGACACTTCATACACATGATACTATGTATGAAGGGTTTGCTCAGACGCCAGAGACTTGGATGAAAGTTCTTGGTGTATGTTCCTTTGCACTGTATTCTGTCACAGGGCAAGATGCAGTGAATTCAGAAATACCTCACTAATGACATCTTAGTTGGCTGTTAGAACAAAATGCTTGGAGGCCTCCAGCATTTCAAAGCACAAAGCATGACCAGTAAGTTGGTTTTCAGCCTTTAGTTGTGGGTGTGCAGTGAGACCCACCAAATGCTCTGCAGGTGTCTGAGCTGTGTGGGGAGCACTGCCTGCCAGCCTACAGGGCCCACCTCCACAGCCTGATCCTGCCTCCCTCTTCTCTGACACTCTGCTCAATTTCTAGGGTGACTGGAATGAAAGCAAAAACTTCTTCTATCTGGCCAATGATTTTTCTATTAACATTTTTCATTGCCATTTTTTCCCCCTTAAGGTGGAGGAAAAGCCAGCACAACAAAGGAAGAATTTACTTGCAATTGTTTGCAAGTTTTGCAGATTGCTTATTTCAGAAACTTTCTATGCTTATAGTCAAATAACAAAAGATTCACTGCTAATCTCCTCATTAGTAAGAGGAACAAAATGATGGCAGGTAATAGTGATTTAGTACACCCTGTGCCCGCACTATTTCACAGGACTACAGTCCTGGGGAGTGGGGCACTGTTGCCACTGTCTCTTACTAAGGGAGAAACCTAGACCCAGTGACACTGAGAAGCTTATCCAAGGTCACCCAGCCTGGGTGTGGGGGAGGTCTGTCTCTGTCCTATGCTGCTTTCTTTGGGTAAAAAGAATTTTCTTCAAAAACAAGCCCTGAAATCACAGACACCAAGTAAGACTCTTAAACACAAAAACAAGGACTCAGCCTTCTTCTGGAAATGTAATTAAATGTTACATTCACCAACATAGCAAACCACCATTCCCCTAATACCTAAGGATCCAGCACTAAATATTTACATGAAGAAATTGTGAGGAAGATGACATCAAAATGTTATTCCTTAGTTAAAAGCTTCAGACCTCAGGAAGTTTCTTGATTGGACTTCCCACTTCAGGGAGGGGTAGTTTCTGAAATGATCCAAGACCAGCACCGGGAAGTCACCGCTCCTCTTGTTTATGAGGAGTCGGTGTCTGCAGAGCCAAGACTGCAGAATTAGAACCTCATTACACAAACATTCCTTACTGATCATGCTCGAAAGCCCTATTTCTTTCCCCTGGTGTTTCGAAGGCCCCTTGGTTCTATACGTAGCACTTTCACTGTTACCAAACTGCTTTGTTATGTAACTAGACTTCTCAGATGATGAAACTCTCTTATTCAGAGACTGAAGCTGGGCATATTATATCTTCAGAATCAGAAGCAGAATGATGCCGCTTCCCAACATTAAACCTCAAAAAGAAGGCTTCTGAATTGCACTGGAGGGGGCTGACCATTCTTCTACAAAATGTGTGTAATGGTAAAAGATGTGTAGAATTTCATGTATATGTGTGTATCTATGTTCTTGACAAAACGATCTTAGAGCCCACAGAGTATAGATTACTCAAACGTAATAAAGCTCTCATCCCTTTCACCTTTGGGTTCTTGGCGCCCAGCACCACCCAGCACTTAGCAGATACTAACTTAACAGAGAGGGGATGGGAAATGTGTTAGATTTTAAAATACATCTGTGTACAAGTAAGGACCCCCTTGCAATTGCTTGATGATTACCTCTCTTTGGTCCTTTGTTACTTATTTTGCCTCAAATTCTTTTGCCTCTCTTCAATTTGCCCTTTATGTTTATTTTGTTTTTTAATCTACTAGGTAAGACTTCTACCAGAACCTAGGAAACCCCTAACTAGCAGAAGCTAAAAATGGGAAAATGTTCAGCTTCCAAGTTCTATTGACCATGACACACACTGGAGTTTAAGCCACAGTCCACCACACACATGGCAGGAAGGAGCAGCACAGAAGCTGTCTGGCATCTAGGGTGTTGACATGTCGAGTGCACACACTGGGACGTAGCAGTCTGGCTGCACAGCTGCCACTGACAGGACAAGGGAGCACCTGGAGACTGCAAACGTCCCCTCTTCCTCCAAATGTCTCATTTTCTCCACCGTACTTTAAAAGTAGGATGTTAATTAAACAAGACCCAGGAGAACTGAGGAAGGAGTTGAATTAACGTCCATGAACTTTCCTAAAGTAATTCTATCCCAGAGGGTTTCCCTCCTTCCCTCCCTCCCTCCCTCTCTCTCACTCTCTCTCTCTTTTTTGAAATAGAGTTTCACTATGTTGCCCTCAGTAGAGTACCATGGCATCACAGCTCACAGCAACCTCAAACTCTTGGGCTTAAGTGATTCTCTTGCTTCAGCCTCTCAAGTAGCTGGGACCACAGATGCCCACCACAACACCTGCCTATTTTTGTTGTTGTTGTTGCAGTTGTCATTGTTGTTCAGCTGGCCTGGGCTGGGTTTGAATCTGCCAGCCTGGCTGTACGTGGCTGTTGCCCTACCCAGTAAACTACAGGCACCGCCCTTGTTTAATTCTTTATATCCATTCAGCTTATACAATAAATGGTGTCAGTTGGACAAGTGCTATAAAACCCTGGCACAGCTACAGTTTGAAAACAGAAGTCCTGTGGTACCTCCAGGAAGAAAGTTAAGCAGAATAAACAAGGCTGCTCTAAAGGTAGGAGAACTTTCTCTCCCTCTTTCTTGGTCTGTTTTTGCTTCATTCATTCAAAAAATTGTTTTTGACCATCTACTAATCATCAGGTCCTGATGACAGAGCAATGAAAACAAGACAGACAAGTTTCCCACTTGAAAAGGGCTTACATTGTGCGGGGAGCAGAAATAGTCACAGGAGATTCAGTAATTAATAAGGGTGATTTACTGGCAAATGGCTGCTGTGGACAGTGTGGCCAGGAAGGGTGGTGACACAGGCTGAGATGTGAAAGACCAGAAGCAGCAGCCACTGGAGATAGGATAGGCCAACAGGAGACATGTCTCCAGGGAGTGGAGAACATTCCAGGCCAAGAAACAATTTGTACTGCAATTTATGTCTAGAAGTGGGGGACTGTGAGGAACTTCCAAATATAGAAAGGCTGGTGCAGTGAAGTCACTGATAAAGAAAAGGATATAGGCTGTGATTCCCTTCTCTTCTCTCCCTCAAATACAACCTCTCTTATTCCCCCAGGTGGAAGGAAAAGACATTTCTCTGATTTCTATAGTGCTTATTACTGCTTGTTATTTTGAAGATGTGGCTTCACTTTTACAGCCTAGAACTGGACTGAGGTAACACTGAACACCCCTAACACCTCAGAACACAGCAGGGATGAGTTTATTGGACATGCCTTCCTTGGGGCAAGATTTGCATAAACAATTGGATGTCTGAAAGTGGGACTGAGAAAAAGGAGAAAGGGAAAAGCAAAGGTTGTAAAATATAATTATTTTGTAAAGGCTGATTCAGCCTGAAATCTTTAAGATAAGAAAGAATGATACTTTTGTTTATCTTTTTTGTTTTTTGCAGGGTTTTTTTTGAGGAGGGGGCTGGGGCTGGGTTTGAACCTGCCACCTCCAGTATTTGGGGCCGGTGACCTACTCCTTTGAGCCACAGGTGCCACCCTGTCTTTCTCTTTAGCAGCTGGGAGAAGAAAAGTAGTGAGGGTAAGAGCCAAGGAAGCTTTTGACTTCGCATATAAAATTCTGAAAATCATTTGATTATTATCCCAATTAAAGGGGCATGGATGGCTTGGCGCCTGTAGCTCAAGTGGCTAAGGTACCAGCCACATACACCTAAGGTGGTGGGTTCGAATCCAGCCCGGGCCCGCCAAACAACAACGATGGCTGCAACCAAAAAATAGCCAGGTGTTGTGGCGGGAGCCTGTGGTCCCAGCTACTTGGGAGGCAGAGGCAGGAGACTCGCTTGAGCCCAGGGGTTGGAGGTTGCTGTAAGCTGTGATACCACGGTATTCTACCCAGGGCTTGAAGCTCTGTCTCAAAAAAAAAGAGGGGGCATGGACTACATGCAATGCACACATATTTTCAGCATTAGAGTGGCAAGTAAGCATAATCTTCTCTGTCGGCCTGTTCTGCTCTGGGTATTCTCTAGAAATCTTCCTGATGTCTGGTTTTGCTACTTTCATGGGTTTATATTCTACCTCCTTCCCTCCCCCAAGACAGAGGAAGAATATTTAAAGAGGAAGTAATAAAGGGAGATTGAAAGGAACATATTGTTACTTATATATTGTTTGGTCCGACTTAGGAGGTGAACTCAGTGGAAAAACTTGACCATGCCCTTCTGTGACCTTGGCAGACTGCCCACCAAGTCTCAGCATTCTCTACTTTCCTCAGAGTTGATTCCTAGGAATTCCATGCATATCTAGACCTTTGAAGGGCTGTTTTTTCATAGGTATAAAGAGAACCAGGGATTTTTACGCTAAGCCCTGCATTTATTTTAAATTTTGAGTCTTCAGGCACCATTTGCAGAGAAAGAAAAGCAAGAGACTCATGTGGTCCACTCAGAACAAGAAAAGGATTAAGACAAATAGTTAATAAATCAGGTTTATGCCTATTCTGACCAAAATAATATTATTTGAGCATGGTGTTCCTTCTTTTTTTTTTTTTTTGAGACGGAGCCTCAAGCTATCCCCCTGGGTAGAGTGCCATGGCATCACAGCTCATAGCAACCTCCAACTCCTGGGCTCAAGGGAGTCTCCTGCCTCCACCTCCCAAGTAGCTGGGACCACAGGCAC
>CAUYQV010133530.1:0-25794 GCA_963574575.1 Galagoides demidoff | reverse complement strand
CCCCACCCCAGGTTGCACAGCCACTGAGCCGTAAACTGAGTCACCTTAGGCAAACAGTTGCCATAATAAACAATAAGTTTCTATTACCTTGAAATACAGGTATTTCCCTCCAGCCACCTAAACAGGCAACACCAATTCTAGCCCCTGGTTAAAAAATCCCCACCCCTCACCTGTATCAATCCAAATCCTCCTTTACTAGTGAAATCATCAACCACCAATCAAGAATGTAACTTTATTAGTGAAATCACTAACCACCAATCAAAAGTGTACTCGTACCCTTCTTCCCTTTTTGCTTTCTGTACCCCATAAAAACCCCTTTCACCCCAGGCTCAGGACTCGACCTCGGCTTGCAGGCCAGGAGAGTCCAGACCTGGGTCTGAATAAAACTCACCTCTTGCTTTTTTACATCGGAGTGTGTCTTGGACTGTTTGCTGGGGCCATTTGGGGGAATTTTCAGGCATAACATTACGATAGTGTAGTTTAGCTTGGAGTAGCTTTTCTGACTAATTTCAGCGTTGAGGTAGAAACGCAAAGAATGTGACCAGAACAGCAGTGTGTTTGAACAAACCAGCAGCAGTCAGAAAAACTTGCTCTACTGTTTGTTTTGCTGGCACTATTTGGCTCTGAGAGATATGGAGGGGTGGGGAACCTGTGACCTTGGGCCTCATGTGGCCATCTGGAACCTTGAATACAGCCTTTTGATTAAATCCAAATTTTACTGAGCGAATCCTGTTAATAAAGGTACTTGTTCTGTGAAGTTTGGCTTTAGTTGAGGAGCTGCACTTGGGGATCTGAAGGGTCACATGTGGCCTTGAGGCTTCAGTTTCCCTGGCAATTTCCTGATTATCATACTTTACTGCTCACAAAAAGACAATGATTTCCTTATTTTTTATCTGAAATCTGTCTTGGAGACACTTTATAGGTCCTTGTGAAGTCCCTCTTTTTTTTTTTTTTCTATCTATCATTCTCTTTTTAGGAAGAGGATCCCACAGCAGGGGGTACAGAATTAAGGGTGTGTGTATTTTAGGAGGGATTGAGATGATCAGATTTGGGAGCATTCATATCCAAGAAATTGCAGTTGAGACTTCTACAGGTTATATTTTTTTTAGTTGCTATATAAAATAAGCATAATATAAACTTAGCAGAATTGTTGAGTATTGATAGATAAGATGTCACATAAAACACACTGGGACAGATTGCCCTCTTATGACTGTGTGGTTCTCAGTAGTCGAGTCCATGGTAGCCTCTCTTTCTTCTTATACATCAATGCGTTGATGATGTCCTCTGGAGTGAAAGAAGGTATGCTAAATTCTTCTTGGAGGGAGTAGCCTGTTGAGTCTTTGAGCACAACCTGTTATCGTCCTCTTCTATTTTCAAACATAATTAGACAAAGGAAAATGAAGGCAAAATAAGGGTAGAATAGAGTGATCACTCCATTCCTTTGTGGGAAAATAGCTCATGCTTCTCAACTTTTTTTAATTGTAATTCTTCTATATTTGGGGATGGACTGTCTGAATACAGAGTAATGATCATTTGTTGTGTGCAATAAGCTAATTATCATTTTGCTGAAGTTAGCAGAACCCCATCATTTGCTGGGCACCTCAGCAGGAGGCCGTTTTTCCATAGCCACGTGGTAACAGTAGCTCACACATGATCAAGTTCTCATGGACACCTTAAAAATTACTTTGGGAGAAAGTACTGAAAATTTACTTTCTCCCATTTCCATCTTGTGTGAATTGTGGATAGCTCAGTGATAGCATAAAAGATGAAACTCTATACTTTTCACTTTTGTGTCAAATCATATTTTTGAATATGAAGCAGCAGGATGCAACTTTTCCAAGTAGCAAGACTATTACCTTACTTGGTCAGGGTCACCACACTGGGGATTCCTTTCTTACACTGGATGTAATGATTTTTGTCTGTATTAATGGATGATGAGGAAATGCCTCATAAATACAAATTGTCATGCGAGCATTAAAGAAATACTTTTTTCTCTAAAACTTTTACATCAAGGGAACATCTTTCACTCCTATTTCCCTTTATCGTGAAAGAAGCATGGAGAGTCCTCAGGGAACTAAAAAGTAGGCCTCTCACTTGATCCTACAATTCCATTACTAGGTATCTACCCAAAAGAAAAAAGATCATTTTATAGAAAGGACATTTGGACTCAAACATTTGTAGCAGACTAACTTACAATTACCTAGATGTGGAAGGAACCCCAGTGTCCTTCAAACATATGAGTGGATTAAGAAACTGTGGCATACCCATGCCATGGAATACTCTTCAGCCATAAAAAGATGGAGATTTTGTATCTCTTGTTACAGCTTTGATGGATTTGGAGAACCCTTACCTAAGTACAGTACGGCAAAGATAGAAAAGCAAGAATCCCATGTACTCAGTACTAAATTGAAACTTATAGATTAATAATAATGTGTGCACATGAGATAAAAACGTAATTAAATTCAAGAAGTGGGGAGGAGAGAGGACGTTTGATAATTTCCCACCTAACAGGTACAACGTATGGGTAAAAATCGCACTTCCTGGGTGAAGGTCATGGATACAACTCAGACTTTCTCTTACAAATACAAATAATGTAACCTAATCATACACGCTTCATACTAATCCAAAAGAAGTTAAAAACCAACAGAAAAGGAATATGATTTCTACTCGCCACACTGTTTGTGTGGAATCTGCTGTCAGCAATTATTTCCTAAGTTAGTTATAGCCTTACAAATAATTGACTGGTGCTCTGGTTGATACATATCAATTTGTATAGGGATGGGAGTACTTTCT
Source organism: Galagoides demidoff (assembly GCA_963574575.1). Classification (NCBI taxonomy): domain Eukaryota; kingdom Metazoa; phylum Chordata; class Mammalia; order Primates; family Galagidae; genus Galagoides; species Galagoides demidoff. The sequence goes on along the minus strand of CAUYQV010133530.1, from coordinate 23,001 downwards.
TACACAGGAATAAAAAATCAGTTTAGAATAAAGAATTTGGGCAACAATATGAGAATTTGTAGTGTTCTGGTGATGTGGAAGAATGCTGTGCGAGGAGTCTTGGATGGGACAATCATTCGCCATTAGCACACTGCATGACTGTGCTCACACCACTTCATACTGCTGAGCCTCAGACTGACATTCACAAACTACGGTGATGCTACTACTGCTCTACTCAGACCCCCTCACACTCTTTTCTCTCTCTGGCCCCCAGTTCCTTTGCCTTTGTGGTGCTTTGCTTCTCCTGTGCCTTTGGGTTCCTGCAGTCTCCTACTTCATTCGCCCTTTCTCACTGAGAGCCCAGGTGCCAGAGACCTTATATGTCTCCATTAGGTATCCCTAGCCTTGACCAAGGACAGGCTAATAGAGAAGTATGAAAACCTATTTGCTTTGCCTTCAGGCTGAACAAATTCCAGAAGTATAATTTATATTCCAGTGTTTCCTCTGCGATTGCTGAGATTGCACCTGAATCTTCAACCTTGCTAAACTCCTGTGCCTCACCCTCCTTCTCCCTCAACCCCTCATCTTTCCCCAGGGAGTCCTTTTTTAAGAATCACTTGCAGATGAAAGCTATCATCTCAGGATCTGCTTCTGCAGAATACAACCCAACTTTATTTAGCAAGCTGTTCAAGGTTAAATAAATATTTGATCAATGTAGATTTCTCCTTCTTTTAGTATTTCTTATAGCATTTTAAAGATTCCCTAAGTAGGTTCGTATAATGCTACCGTGGTATACTAACATACTATGGGTTTGCATAACTGTGTAGATTTGGCTCTTTGGAGTTCAGATTTGAGTGAAAAGTCTGTTACTATTCCATTAGCAATATTTACTTCTTTCATCATAGCAATAACTGTGGGAAGGAACTCTTATTGTGCTTTATAGATGAGGAAATAGAAACTTTGAAAGAACATATTACTTGTTTAAAGAACTTGATTGCATCATTGGAACCTAAGTCTTCCATTTCTGAACTTAAATTTCTCTCCAGCACAGATGAAGCTGTTGATAAATATTTTCTTGAAACCTTTCAGTCCCCTGCTTTTTGTTATTTGTCTTGCCCTGCCTCCACTTCAGCTTCAATATCATGCTTAATTTCCAAGAAATCTTTCAAATGTTATCTAAGACATTAGCTCTCAGGAACTTAGGGAGCATAGACAAGAGGATGCTTCAAAATATCCCAAAACTGAATATTCAAAAGAATCAAGGCTAAAATAACACTGGATAAGATCTTTATTCAGGGTCTTCCAAAACCATCACCTTTATTTAATGGGAAGAACATGGGAATCCTATTTTCACCAATCCAATGTTCAAATTGAGATTCATTTGATTCATGTACCCTCTTTTAAAGAAACCATTTGGTGTTCTTTTTATTATGACAAAACCATTATGTTTTTGTTCTCCAAATACTTTGGTTACTGAACATCAAGAAAAAGAAAAAGAAAATGCGTGATATCTTTAAGAAGCCAATTTGTAAAATTACCAACACAAGAAAAGAGAGGAAGAGAGTCAATTAAGGTTCAAGGAAACTTTTATTTCAACTAGTCTCACAGCAGGAATAAAGTACTCAAGGGACTGAGATTCCTGCAAGGCAGGCAAAATGCAAAGTTCTCTGAAAAGAAAAAAGAAGTCTTTCTTACAGAGCCACTTGGAGGTATCTAATAGGTAATTAGCACCTTTCTTCTCCTCTGTGTCTGACAACTGACTGACATCTAAGTCAACCCAGGTGGTAAGAAAAAAGTCAAGTCTTTTAAAGCACTAGCTCCAGGCTGGGGGTAGGGTCACGGGGAGGGAGTGTGAAGGATTATCTGGGGGAGCTGTTTCAAATGCAGGTTCATGGGCCCAGTCTCTGCCAGTTGTGTTTTCTCTAGATAGGAAATCTGCCTTTCCAGCAGGTGTGGAGACTGTTTCTTGATCCTCACATCTAAAGATGCAATAGATACTATTTTAATACAGGACAGCATTCCTCATGTTATTCCCATCATTTTTCCCTTTAATATCTTGTAGAAACTTAAATATTTGACAAAGGGAGATAGATGTGGCAGAAAAGGAAAGTGTCTGTGATGAGATTTCATTTATTTCTGAGGAACAGTTGACATAAACGAACATATATCGAGAAGAAAGAACTCTGAATAAATGCTAAATGTCACCAAACATTCTGTTTAAACAAACTCTTGTTGAAGAGGGATTAACTTTATTTTTTCTGTATATCTTTAAGAGAACAATAGAAGATTAATGAGTAAAAGTAGGAGTAGATTCTTCACATACACAAATGTCTAGAGTTGTCTCACTGGACTATCTCAAATAAAGTGAGCTCCAAATTTCCCAGATGTGCAAACATTGAATAGCCAACTGACTGCCAAGATCCAGTAGTACAAGGCTCAGATAACTATGGTTCTTGCTCTGCACATGTCTCCAGATTCGGCAAGATGCTCGGCCTTCCCACACAGAGGGAGATGAGTTCTCCCTCCACCTCCACCCCCAGATGCATTCATCTACTGTGCAAGAGTTGCTTTCTTTTCCTTTTTATAAATGTTGTGTTTTGTTTTCTAAATTCATTAAGGGACTATGATTTACAGAAAAGCAACAATATCAGGTGGAAATACAGTTATGTAGTAATATGATACAAATTAAACTAATAACAAGATATTGCTTATGCCTGTCAAAATTACAGCATTTGCAAGAACTACATCTATTATTCTCAGGGACGTAGGGAGAATAGTACACCAACCATTACCAGTGTGGATATGCATTGTTACATCTTTAATACTCATTAAAAAATGCTCAAGGTCTCTAATCATTTGGGAAATACAGGCCAAAACCACAATGACATATCACCCAACGCCAATGAGAATAGTTGGCATTAAAAAGTCCTCAAACAGCAGATGCTGAAATGGATATGCAGAGAAAGGAACTCTTACACACTGATGGTGGGACTGCAGGCTAGTGCAACCTCTATGGAAAATTGTATGGTAATACCTCAAAGAACTTAAAGAGACCTATCATTCGATGGAGCAACCCCAGTCCTGGGTATACATATGCCCAAAGGAAAAACAGTCATTTTATTAAAAGGACACCTGCATTCAAATGTTTATAGCAGCATAATTAACAAAAAAATGTGGAAACTACCCAAGGGCTCACCAAGAAATGAATGGCTTAGTAAAATGTATTATATGCATACTATGGAGTAGGACTGAACCATAAAAAATATGTGATCTGGTATCTTTTGTGACAACCTGAATGGATCTGGAAACCATTCTCCTATGGAAAGCATCACAAGAATGGGGAAACAAGCACCTGTACTCAAATTGGAACTAATGAGGCGACACTTCAGTGCACATATGGAAGTAGATGTCAGTGAAAGTCAAACTGGGGGAGGGGCAGAGGGAATAGGTAAATTCACACCTACTGCATACAGTGCACACTATCTGGGTGGGGCACTTCGACTCCATCTACGTAAAACACATGTACTCCCGATATTCTGAAAAATTTTAAAAGATACTATATGGTCTTTGCTCCTGCAGTACTTTAGTCCTAAAAACATACGTTATAAAAACCAAACAACAAGTAAAGATATAAGCACACAGAATTTTCTTGTATTATTATTTGTATTGGAAGATCTTAGCAAATTCCCCATCACTGATGAATTGCTTACTCAAATTATGGCACCTCAACAGCATGGAATAAAGCCTTTAGAAAGAACAGATTAGAATCACATCTGTTTCCTGGAAGGACTGTTTACCAAGCATTGAGAAAAGCATAATGTAGAAAAATGTGTAGAACCTGATTTAATTTTTATAAGTCATCATTCAAACATGTGCACAAATGTTTAAATTTAGGGTTATGTGTTTATTCATATTTGCATATATGTATGTTTATATATCTAAGTATGGAAAATTGTCTACTGTACAAAATTATGTATGTGTAAATAAAACACGTATGAAAAAACTTTCCTGAGAAATGGGGGGAAATGCTATCGAGATAGTTTATTAGTTTTAAAATCAGATGACGAATATTATTTGAGTAAAATGTGAGAAACTAATAGAGCTGGATTCAGCTCCATTGTACATTGGCTTGTTTATTTATTTACATTCTTTCTCATTTCAGCTCTGATGGAATGCAACTTGCAATGAAAAATGTAGCATAACCTGAAAAATAATTGAGGAAATTACAGCATGGGGAATTTAGATGCATTTTTTACATTTTTTATAAACAATAACAAAAAACTCACGTTGGGTATCTGACAAGTCGCTCATGACTGAAGGATTTATGCGTCCAAGCAGAATGTCATCAATATTCTTATTGAGTTGGGTCTCTTGATGAATTTACCTCATTTATCTCTATGACAGAGCAAAGTGATTTCTTTCACTTGGACAAACATTAAGGCATTGTTGAGTATTGTCAAACTCAATAAGTCAATGGTAATTTCAGGCAAGAAAACACATCTTCATTTTAATTGAATCCTAGCATAGGACCCACAGAAAAATGTCTGCAGGATAAGAACTTAATTGCTTCAACCTTTCCATCTTCAGTTTTGTTTAATTTAACACTTGAATAAACTACCCGGTGGTGAGGCGCTGCCATAAACATATCTAGCTCATTTTAGGTCGTTTACAAGTTTTAACTAAATACCAAAAATTAGGGAGTTCAATACAGGTCAGGATATATTATTCCTGAAGCCCTAGATATGGATTCTGATATTTCATGTATCACTGAATCTATCAAGTAATAATTTTTTCCCTGGAGCTAATAGATATGAGAACTTTTTAAAAGTGGCTCTGCCTGTAGTGATGTGGCTTTTACTCTAAATATTTTGGACAGAAATGAATGAGTCTCTTAAGGCAGTAAGAGCACGTACCTTCACCTCTGAATTCCACCCACTTTCCAATTATCAGAATAAGCCTGCAAGCTTTCCCTTGTAAAAGGACTTCTTTGACTTTTACTGCAATCTCTTCTTGCAGAAGTTCATAATTCAACTGCAAAAACCATGTCAAGGTGAACCCTGTCATGTATTCTTCCAGTCCTAGGTATAGATTTTAAAAACACAGTTCTTTGGACTTGGATGGGTGACACTTAACCGAAGGAAACAACACCTGGGTTGGGAGGTCAGTCATGTGTCCCCAGTTGAGGAAAACAGGGAAGATGATAATTTAACATCCAAAATGTTGGTTTTTCTTATAACTTTAATCCCGCTCCTTCTTTCCCTCCTGCCCTTTCTTTCTTTTTATTTTGTTTCTAACATTTATCAAACATTTGTTGAATTTTTCTGTGTTGGGTACTGAGCTAGTTACTAGATGTATTGGTTTTCTGTTTCTGCTGTAACAAATTACCACAAGTTTCATGGCTTAAAATAACAATCATTTATTTTCTTGCACTTCCAAACTGAGTCTTACACAGCTAAAGCCAAGCATCAGCAGGGCTCTGCTCCCTTGGGAGTCTCCAGGGAAGAATTTGCTTCCTATTGTCCCTTCAACAGGGACAGTGGCTGACAGATGTCCTTATCTGCAGCCCTACAATCCTGTTATCACATCATGCTCTCCACTTCTGTATAAATTTCCCTTGTTCCCTTCTTATAAGGATACCTGTGACTGCATATAGGGCCGCCTGGGATAACTCAGCATAATCTTCCCAACTCAAGGCCTTCTATCACATCCATAAAGTCCCCTTTTCCACAGAAGGAAGCATGCATAGGATTTAGAATATGGATATCTTTATGGACCAATATTTTGCTTACCACACTGGAGCTATAGAAAATATATAACCTCTCTACCTTCAAAGAAGCTCATCTGACAGGCATGTAAGTAGATTACCAAAATCCTAGAAACTGTGTGAGCCATACACTCAGAAAGCAAAAGATTTTCTTGCTAAAAAAAAAAAAAAAAGATTAAGAATTAACTGTTGTTAATTTCAGTTCCAGCTTGAATAAGAATCTTTGCCTATATGAGTAAATAAAAAACAACAACAACAACAACAACAACTAAATCTGGGCATGGTAGCTCACACCTGCAAACTCAGCACGATGGGAGGCTGAGGCAGGAGGATCCCTTGTACTCAAGACTTTGAGACCAGCAGGGAAAGGAGTGGGACTCTGTCTCTATTAAAAAATAGATAAATTAGCCGGGCGTTGTGGTGGGTGCGTGTAGTCTTAGTTCAGGAGGCTGAGGCAGGAAGATCACTTGAATCTAGGAGGCAGAGGTTTCTGTGAGTTAGGCTAATGCCATGGCACTCTAGCCATTAACGGAGTGAGACTCTTTCCCAAAATAAATAAGTGAATAAATAGAAAAATAAAATTAAAAAAATCAAGCCCCATTAAAACGGAGAGGCCTTTCCAAGCCTGTGGTGGGCTGATGCATGGCATCCAAGATATCCGGGTCCTAAGCCCTGCAGCCTGTTAGTGTTACATATATATGTCAGTGAGGACTTTATAATGGTATAATCCTTTATACTAAGGATGTTGAGATAGGGAAATTATCCTGGATTTTCTGAGCCAGTCTACACGGAGTCCTGTATCCTTATAAGAGTGAGGCACAGGAAGATTTAAAAACAGTTGAGGAGAAGATGAAGTCATGATGTAAATTAGAAAGATTTCAACATGCAGAGCTGCTGGCTCTGAAGATGGCAGAAGGGACCTTGAGCCAAGGGAGGAAAGGACTGCAGCTCTAGAAGCCACACCAGGCAAGGCAAGGACTCCAATTCTTCTCTAGAGTCCCGTGAAGGAGCACACGGCCCTGCTAAACCCTTACTTCAGCCCAGTAAAGCTGATTTTGGACTGCTGACCTACACAACTGTGAGTGGATAAATGTGTATTGATTTAAGCCCCATTTTTGTTAATTTACTGAAGTGGCCATAGGAAACTATTACATCATTTTTAGGACCCAAAGGTTTTCTGCATTGGATGTAGCAGAGAGAGCGTAGGTCTGAGAGATGGGAGACAGAATCTAGGCCTGTCACTTACTCTGGAAAGAGTCTGTAAATCTGGCCCACAAGCAGCTACCATCTTCATTGGAGGCCCATGTTTTCTGTTCATATGATATAAAGTGACCTTTTCCCCTCCATTTTCTCACGTTATTTACTTAAAGGAAATTTTATATAATCCTACACATAATAACTATCCAAATATCTGATTAGGAAACATGAAACCAGGAAAATAATTTTTATATTGTACCTGTAAATAGAATTAAATTTTGGATGAGAAAGAAGAAATGTGACAATTTGTGCCAAAAAGAATAGCTTGTCTCGTTACTATCCTTTTTCTGGATCAGAATCCAATCAAGAACAGAGATCTGTTTAGTCTTCATGTCTCACTCATCTTTATTCTGCAACAGTTGCTCAATGTTTCTTTGGTTTTCATAATCTGGACCTTTGAAAAATTACTGCCCAGTGGTTTTGTATTATGACCTGCAGGATAGCTTAGTCTGGTTGTTTCCTGGTAATTACATTTAGGGGAGGTATTTTGAACAGAAATCCCCAAGAAGCAGTGGTGACACAACAGAGCAGCATGCACAAGTTCTCAGTTTATCCCATTTAAAACATTTGGGTAAATAGTATATGAATTATTTTTTTTTCAGGAAGAGTCTCACTCTTCTGCCCTGGGTGGAGTGCCCATGGCATCATAGCTCACGGCAACCTCAAACTCTCGGGCTCAAGTGATCCTCTTGCTTCAGCCTTTCAAGTATTTGAGACTATAGGAACCTGCCACAACACCTGACTAGTTTTTCTATTTTAGTAGAGATGGGGTTTCGCTCTTGCTGGTCTCCAACTCCTGAGCTTAAGCAATCCCCCAGCCTTGGTCTCTCAGAGTGTGAGGATTACAGGAGTGAGCCACCATACTCGGACTCTGAAATTCTTATATCAGTTTGCACTTTTGTAAAAGTCTAAATGACAAACTTTTTAAACAAATCCCACCATCACAGCACATTTTCTGGATGAAGAGCTTAACTGTAACTGAAACTTTACCTTAGAAATGCAAACAATGCAACGTCATCATTTATACCCTTATATCAATCTGAAATAAAAACAATAATACAAAAAAAAATTCTTAGGCAGTAGAGTATTAGTACATATTACATTTACATAGCTTTCAATATAAGGCATATTTATGTAAAATTGTTGATGGTGATCCCTCTAAAATGCCCTACATATCAGAGTCATAAATTCTTAGAGAAGGAAAAAATAGAGATCTTTAAGGAGCATAACCATGTTGGGGAAGATCCAGGGCTCCTACCAGACTAGCCCTGTGGCTTATTTGGTCTCAGCCACTTGGTCTCACTGTGAACTTGTACAGTGCATTACAACAATGACAAGCGATCTACATTTATTGATAAAGACTATGTCCCATGGGTTTTTATAGGAGATGTATATTTTCCATCAAATATCTGCAACAGTCATATGAGTTTTATATGAATATTACTCCCATTTTATAGGTGAGATAACCACAGCATAGAGAGCTAAATCACTTCCTTGAGATCACATAGCCAGAAAGTGGTGAAGCCAGCATTTAGACCTGTTTGTATCCAGGTCTTATGGTTATCACCCTTTTGTTCTACTGAATCCCTAAAATTGCTACCCATTGTTCTCTTGTCTGGAAAATGTAGATAATAATCATACCTGTGTTATAGTGATCTGAGATTTAATAAAGGAGGCCTTGAAATGTATGATTCATGTTAGGCATATAAATTTTCTTACCCCATAGTTATCATTGTGCCCTGGATTTATTGTGGGAAAAGAGAACTTAAATAATTGCCTAAGATAGAATCATGAAGAAATACAGATTAAAACCTTAAGCCATTGATTTTTCTTTGCCTCTTTCCATTATATGCCATTTTCTGGAAAGGGATTAATATATTAAAAACCAGAGGGCAGGCTTGGCGCCTGTGGCTCAATTGGCTAAGGCGCCAGCCACGTACACCTAAGGTGGTGGGTTCAAATCCCCAGCCCGGGCCTGCCAAACAACAATGATTGTTTTGTGGCGGGCGCCTGTGGTCCCAGCTACTTGGGAGGTGGAGGCAGGAGACTTGCTTGAGCCCAGGAGTTGGAGGTTGCTATGAGCTGTGATGCCATGGCACTCTACCCAGGGGGATAGCTTGAGGCTCCATCTCAAAAAAATAAAAAAGAAAAAAGAAAAAAGAAAATGATCCACGAACATGTGAAAGGACGCTCAGCATCACCAATCATTAGGAAAATGCAAATCAAAACCATAATGAGGGCCAGGCCTGGTGGCTCATGCCTGTAATCCTACCACTGTGGGAGACCAAGCAGGAGGATCACTTGAACTCAGGAGTTTGAGACCAGCCTGAGCTAGAGTGAGAACCCGTCTCTACAAAAAATAGAAAACAATTAGGGGGATGTGGTGGTGGGCACCTGTAGTCACAGCTACTCAGGAGGCTGAGGCAGGAAGATCGCTGGAGTTCAGGAGTTTGAGGTTGCTGTGAGCTATGAGGACGCCACTACACTCTAGTTTGGGTGAGAGAAGCAATACTCTGTCTCAAAAACTATAACAATGAAAAAACTCTCTGGGAGGTGACTGTGGCTGAAAGGAGTAGGGCGATGGCCCCATATGCTGGAGATGGCCAGTTCAAACCCAGCCCCAGCCAAAAAGTGCAAAAAAAAAAAAAAGAGTGGTACCATTTGGGCAGCATCTGTGGCTCAGTGGGTAGGGCGTCGGCCCCATATACCAAGAGTGGAGGGTTCAAACCTGGCCCCATCCAAACCGCAACAACAACAACAACAACAAAAATAGCCGGGCATTGTGGTGGGCGCTTGTAGTCCCAGCTACTGGGGAGGCTGAGGCAAGAGCTGGAGTTTGCTGTGGGTTGAGACACCACAGCACTCTACCAAGGGTTAACAAAGTGATATTCTGTCTCTTAAAAAATAAAAATAAAAATAAAAACCCTCTGCAATATCACACCCATTAGGATGGCTATATTAATAATAACAATAGTCCATGAGAAAATAACAAGTGTTGGCAAGGATTTGGAGAAATTGGAATCCTCCTATATTGCTGGCAAAAAATGCAACATTGTATAGCTGTTGTGGAAAACAGTTCAGCTGTTCCTCCAAAAGTTAAACATAGTATTACCAGATAACCCAACAATTCCACTTCTAAGTATATACCTAAAACAATTAAAAACAGGTACTCAGATAAATACATGTATGCACATGTTCCATAGCAACACTATTCACAAGAGCCAAGGGTAGAAACAGTCCAAAGTCTATTAGCAGGGAACTGGACAAACAAATTTAGTATATCCTTACAATGGAATATTTTTCATCAGTAAAAAGGAATGAACTATTGATACATGTGTACATGCTAAAATATGGACAAACCTTGAAAATACTATGCCAAGTGAAAGAAGCCACTTACTGTATTATTCCATTTATATGAAATCTCCAAAATAAATTCACAGGGACAGAATGCAGAATGATAGATGCCAGAAGCTAAGGATAGGGAAGACATTGCTTAATGAGTAAGAAGTTTTCTGCTGGAGAGATGGAGATGTTTTGAAACCAAAGTGAGGTAATGTTTGTGCAACTTTGTGAATGCACGAAATACCACTAAATTGTTTACTTACAAATGAGTACTTTGATTTCTTTGAATTTCTCCTCAACAAATAATGTACATTGAATGAATGAGGCAAAAGAGTGTAAACTTCAAATTTTTTCCAAAAATTCATGTAACAAAACATCAGAATAGGCTTGGCACCTGTACCACAGTGGTTATGGCACCAGTCATATACACCAAGGCTGGCAGCTTTGGACTCAGCCCAGGCCAGCTAAAACAACAATGACAACTGCAACAAAAAATAGCCGGACATTGTGGCAGGCGCCTGTAGTCCCAGCTACTTTGGAGGCTGAGGCAAGAAGATAACTTGAGCCTAAGAGTTTGAGGTTACTGTGAGCTGTGATGCCACAGCACGCTACCAAGGGCAACATAGTGAGACTCTGTCTCAAAAAATATCAAAAAAGAAACTGATAATAATAATATTAATATCAGAAAATAAAACTGAGGCGGCACCTGTGGTTCAGTGAGTAGGGCATCAGCTCTGGCCAAACTGCAACAAAAAAATAGCCGGGAGTTATGGTGGGCACCTGAAGTCCCAGCTACTCAGGAGACTGAGGCAAGAGAATCGCCTAAGCCCACGAGCTGGAGGTTGCTGTGAGCTGTGATGCCACGGCAATCTACTGAGGGCAATAAAGTGAGACTCTGTCACTAAAAAAAAAAAAAAAGAAAGAAAAAGAAAAAAAAAGAAAACTGAGCAGACCCAGTGTTCTTAGGGTAAACTTTGTGTGTGATGAGTTATGAGGTATTTTCTTGCTCATTTATCTTGGCTTATTTTCTAAGAATAAGCATCTTCTATATCTGCTTGGCACCCCAAGTTCAAAAACCTAACAGTTCATTTGTTTTACTATAACATCAATTTTTTTTTTTTTTTTTGGAGACAGAGCCTCAAGCTATCCCCTTGGATAGAGTGCTATGGCATCACAGGTCACAGCAACCTCCAACTCCTGGGCTCAAGCAAGTCTCCTGCCTCAGCCTCCCAAGTAGCTGGGACCACAGGCGCCCACCACAATGTCTGGCTATTTTTTGGTTGCAGCCATCATTGTTGTTTGGCGGGCCCAGGCTGGATTCGAACCTGCCACCTTAGGTGTATGTGGCTGGCACCTTAACTACTTGAGCTACAGGCGCCAAGCCAACATCAATGTTTTTATCGGTCCTCAAGAGTTCTTCTGTTTCTCTTCAATAGGCAAAAATTCAGAATAAAATTTTAGCTATTTAAAAAAAAAACACTGAATCCATAGCTACTTGAATAAATTACCCATTTACATGCAATATAACACCAATAATCATTTTATGATCTAATTATATTTGCATAATATTCAGTGTGTTTGTAACGGATGCAACATTAAAATCATAAATAATTCTTTTTTTTTTTTGAGACAGAGCCTCAAGCTGTCACCTTGGATAGAGAACTGTGGCATCACAGCTCACAGCAACCTCCAACTCCTGGGCTCAAGCAATTCTCCTGCCTCCACCTCCCAAGTAGCTGGGACTACAGGCGCCTGCCACAACGCCCGGGGTTGCAGCCCTCATTGTTGTTTGGTGGGTCCAGACTGGATTCGAACCCACCAGCTCAGGTATATATGACTGTCACCTTAGCCGGTTGAGCCATAGACACCGAGCCAATAATTCTTTAAAACTACAGGCAGTCCCTGATTTACAAACTTCTGATTTATATACAGCTCACACTTACAGAGGCTGTTACAATAAGTCTCCCAGTTACAACCATCTGAGTGACATAAGGCTTGAAATGACCTGTTCCAATTTATATACAAATCTGACTAAGAAACAAACCTACAGAAGCTATCTCGTGACCTGGGGGATGGCTTATATTCCATGTTTTGAAATTTTACTCCCAAATTCCCATTTTTCAAGAGACGAACAAAGCAAAAGCTGTTCTACAAATTCAGAATTTCCAGAAATTTAAAACCTTTACAACAAACTCATGCATCCATCCATTTGTTTAGTCATTCCATAAATGTTGTTTAACTCCGACTCTGTGCCAGATTGGGAGTGGGGCACAGAAGATACATTGTTGAACTAAAGAAACGACGTCACTGCTCTTAGGGAGCTTGTACATTGATGTAGAAGGCAAACAAATGAGATAACTTCAGAAAGTGGTAAGTATTATGGACAACATAAAAGGTAACTATGAGCAGGCAGCACCTGTGGCTCAAAGGAGTAGGGTGCTGGCCCCATATGTCGGAGGTGGCGGGTTCAAACCCAACCCTGGGCAGAAACTGCCAAAAAAAAAAAAAAAGGATGACTATGAGGGCAAATGCATGTTTTGCATAGAGGCATACTTTAGAGTGATTTGGAAATGCTTTGCTGAGAAGGTGGCCACTGAGCTGAGATGTAAATAAAAGGAATCCAGCCAGGCCCAGGTCATGGAAGAGTGGTCCAAGCAGAAGGATCATCAAATGCAACCATCCAATCTTATCAAATGTCTTCTGGGGGGCAATGCTGACCTTGGTTAAGTCCCACTGTTTTCATACAAGGCAAGAAAGTGAAAAGGTGGCTCGGCGCCTGTGGCTCAATCAGCTAAGGCACCAGCCACCTACACCTAAGGTGGCGGGTTCGAATCCCCAGCCTGGGCCCGCCAAACAACAATAATGGCTACAACCAAAAAATGGCCGGGCGTTGTGGCGGGCGCCTGTGGTCCCAGCTACTTGGGAGGCTGAGGCAGGAGACTTGCTTGAGCCCAGGGGTTGGGAGATTGCTATGAGCTGTGATGCCATGGCACTCTACCCAGGGGGATAGCTTGAGGCTCTGTCTCCAAAAAAAAAAAAAAAAAGAAAGTGAAAAGGTGCTATGCAGAGGAGGTAGACTTTCAAAGAAAGGACATTTTCTTTTAAATTTCACTTTCCCACCTTCCGGCTCATTTCGAAGATTCCCCTGCCCAGAGAACTTATGCACTGATGTTAAGTAAATAATCAGTAAATTCTTCCGATACAAACTGCTGATCTGTACACACTGCACCGAAATTTTTCTTCAATAGCAGGGTGGTGAGTGGAGCATACCACTGGATTTGGATAGGCTGGGTAGCTGCCCCAGTTTTTCAGCTCATGTTGTTTCTATGGAGCCTTAGAGAGACTAAACCTCCTACAGCATACCTATAGAAAAGGATTATTCTATATATTCTAACAAAGTGTTTTGAAAACACAACTTTTATTCCCTGACTTCAATTATATATATAGTTTCATTTCCATATGCAGCAACTCCTTACAGAGTAGAACATCAGAGGCTCCAGAGCAGGCTTTCTCAACCTCGGCACTATTGACATTTGGGGGGCTCGCCGCCTGTAGCTCAAGCGGCTAAGGCGCCAGCCACATAACACCTAAGGTGGTGGGTTCGAATCCTACCCAGGCCCGCCAAACAACAATGATGGCTGCAACCAAAAAATAGCCAGGCCTTGTGACGGGCACCTGTGGTCCCAGCTACTTGGGAGGCAGAAGCAGGAGACTCGCTTGAGCCCAGGAGTTGGAGGTTGCTGTGAGCTGTGACGCCATGGCACTCTACCCAGGGGGATAGCTTGAGGTTCCATCTCAAAAAAAAAGAAAAAGTTTTAGTAGCTAATTTTTTCTTTTCTTCTTAAAATTGTTGGCCCTTTGCCAACCTTTCTATTGATATCAGGAAAACAGAAATGGTAGCCAAAGTTTCATCTTGCATGCCAGCACAGATCCAGAAGGATCCTATGTTAAGAAGGAAAGGATTGCTATGCTCGATTACCAATGTCTGCCCTGGGTATGGTGGGAGATATTATGGGCATTTTTGCCAGATTTTTGACACCCATGTCTTTAAAAGAACACAGAAATATTCTGATAGCAAATTATTAACACATTAATAAACTACTTTCTGATTTCTGAACCACTGACTTGTGAGTTTCATTACCTCAAATCTATTTTCCAAGGCTTGAATATACTTCTGTAAAATGAAAAAAAATTGAGTTTAAAAAAAAACCTTCATATAGAAATACTATTACTACTCCTGGCTTCATGAGTAGGCAAAATTAGCTTCTTTCCTCTCTTTTTTTTACTCTCAGAAAAACAATCTCTTTACTGAGAGATTTAAGGAAGTTGGTTGCTGAATCTACCAATGTCTATTCAAGATTCTTATAATTAGAGATTCATTTCTTAAGATTTCTAAAGCTAGCATTTCCATGAATCCTTTACTAAAAGAAAAATAGTTGTACAGAGGGATAAATAATTTAGCACTTACCAGGTAATTCATTGCTTGGCTACTAATTAAGAAGATGGGAGAGTGGGGTGAGGAAAGAGGACGGGGACATGAATAGTTGTAAGAAAGGCCAGGAGGGCTTGATTTTGCTCATTTCATATTCTTGCCTGGGCTAGTTTAACAGCTCACTTGAGATAAGCAACGAGTAAGTTTACAGACGCATCCCTGTTGGCCATATACAATGAGGCATGCAATAATTCTCTCATGAGAAGTTGAAAGGAATATGCAGGCAACCATTAATAACACAAATAAAACACACTGCCATAGGCAGATGGAGAATTTGCAAATTTTCAAATAAATAATTTGTTATTCAATTCCTCTCAAATCCAGTAGACATGGAGAGTAGCCTGTTTTTTTTTTAAATTGGCAGATGAGGAGAAATAGGAACTCCCCATTATGATTCATTCATTCATTCACTGCATTTTGTGAATAAATAGACAAATGTTTCTTCTGTGCTTACAGAGGTCTAGCATGGTACAATGGCATTCAGGATGCAAAAGTAACAGAAGACTCAGTTCTTGCTTCTCAGGAGGTTACATCTGGGCCGGGAGATCAGCCATAAGTACATGGAACAACTGGTGAATAATACCAGGCTGGATAAAATCGAGCAGGCTGGGTATTTGGTTTAGACAGCAAGCACTATAGAAATTCAGAGACAAGAAAGATTACACAAGGAGAGAAATCAAAGAACAGTCACTTTGAAAGGGATTGCAAGAAGCCGCTCTTCCTGTCTCAGGTGTCAGCAGCAAAATATGTGGCTGTTATCACCCTGGGAAAGGCTAAAATCAAGACTGTGCGATATTCCACACCTGCCCTACACAAGCCAGGAGCCCACTCCAAGAACATCCTATTAACCAGAGAGAGAGAGAAGTCAACCACAGGCTCGTGCTTTAAATCCCTCACAGATGAAAGTAAGAGTAAACAATCCCTGTTATTCTTTTTTTTTTTTTTTGAGACAGAGCCTCAAGCTGTCCCCCTGGGTAGAGTGCTATGGCATCACAGCTCACAGCAACCTCCAACTCCTGGGCTCAAGCGAGTCTCCTGCCTCAGTCTCCCAAGTAGCTGGGACCACAGGCACCCGCCACAACGCCCGGCCATTTTTTTGGTTGCGGCCGTCATTGTTGTCTGGTGGGCCGGGGCTGGATTCGAACCCACCACCTCAGGTGTATGTGGCTGGCGCCTTAGCCGATTGAGCCACAGGCGCAGAGCCAATCCCTGTTATTCTTGGTGTGTTAAGTTATTCAAGGCGCTGAGCTATGAACCTCATTATTCTGGTTGTTACTATTCTGAAGAAAGCGTCAAGCCTAAGGATACGGGGACAACTGCAGCACGTACGAATCTCAATTCACAAAATCACACTCATTTCTGTTCAGATCTATAGAACTACTGATACAATTCCATAAACTAAAATGTAGCACGTATTTGGGTGTACAGGCCAGTTGTTGGAAAGAATGTCCCTCCATTTGAGTGTTACCAGGTGTTTCTCCATAATGGGTCATTTTATGTTTTATGACTCAATTTCTGTTTCATGCTCCCATCAGCCCGGCTGCCACTTCAGGTCCGCGTTTGAAGGGTGGATCATGAGGCACTTCACCTCACCCATGCTCCCTAAGCATGACTGAAACAAAATTTCAAAATTCCTGGCTTTAACAATATGCCAAAGACCCTGGGAAAGACACTACCACCCTGGCCTCCTTCCACATGTATTATCTTGGTTTCCCTCCACTCCCTCTGTTCATGGTCGGGTTCTGGAAGCTTCTGAGGTGTTCAGTGTTGGGGAGGGGCAGTGATGATGTGTGTGGGGGTCCTTTTCAGTGAATTTGTCTCTTCATGCAGTTATCTGCTGACGTGTCATCACCGTGGCTGGGCATTGATTCATGCAGGCCACTTTGAAGACTGTGCACCTGGCCTATTTGAGACTATTTCTACTAACTTTTCAACCTCCCTCCCTCCCGGAGTGCAGAAAGTCAGTGAGTGAACCTAACCTCCTCACTGCCTAGGTTTGTTATATCTCCCTAGAGCCCAAAGGGGAAAGAACTTTTCTCTACATAATCACTGACTGTCTAGTCATAACTTCTCCTCCTCCCCACCCAGGTGACCCTTCAGCCCAGAACTTTCCCAGTCTAGACCCAAAGAAGTCTTCTACTTGCCTCAGTCTTTTATGTAGGCTGGAGGTTCTCAAAGTATGGTTCCTGGACCAGCAGTGTCAGCATCACCTGTCCTAGGACCTTGTTAGAAATGCAAATTACCTCTGGTCCAGCCCTTGAATAGGGTAGGATCAGCAAGCTTTGCTATAATAAGCTGTCCAGGTGGTGCTGATGCCAGATAAAATTTGAACTCCACTGACCTGTGCCTTCCCTTCCTTTCTTCCCCTAGTGCACTGGTTCTCGAACTTCAGCATACATCAGAATCCCTTGAAGGGTTTGTTAAAAATAGTTGTTGAATCCCCACCCACAGGACTTTTTATTTTATTTTATTTTTTTTTGCTGTTTTTGGCTGGGGCCAGGTTTGAACCTACCACCTCCAGCATATGGAGCCAGTGCCCTATTCCTTGAGCTACAAGGTGCCACTCCACCCACAAGATTTTTGATCCAGTAGGACTAAGGACAGGCCCCAGAATTTATATTTCTTTTTTTTTTTTTTTTTGAGACAGAGCCTCAAGCTGTCCCCCTGGGCAGAGGGCCATGGCATCACAGCTCACAGCAACCTCCAACTCCTGGGCTCAAGTGAGTCTCCTGCCTCTGCCTCCCAAGTAGCTGGGACTACAGGCGCCCACCACAACGCCCAGCCATTTTTTGGTTGCACCCATCATTGTTGTTTGGCGGGCCCAGACTGGGGATTCGAACCCGCCACCTTAGGTGTATGTGGCTGGCGCCTTAGCCGATTGAGCCACAGGCACCGAGCCAGAATTTATATTTCTAACAAGTTCCCAGGTGATGGTGCTGATTCTGCTGGTCTGGGGACTATATTTTAGAAAACCATTGCCCAGAGTCTTACCTCTGTAACTGCATTTTCATCTCTCTGTGTCTCCTAATAGGATCCATCTTACTCTTGTCATTAATTTAATAAAATATATTTCCTAGAAATATGCTTATATACAGTTACTTGCAATGATTATTGATTTATTAAATGACTTTTCAGTGCCTTTGTTATGATCACATATTTCCACCTGTTACTCTAATGAATTACTTTGATAAACTTCCTAAGGTAAAACCACTTTTGATCCTTTGAATAAATCTTATTTTACTGTTTTAAAAGATAAATATTTAGTATTTTATTGATTCATTCAATAAATATTTGAGTGGCTTCCCCCCAGAAGCTTTCTTCTGTTACAGTGCTAGATTCTATTTGCTAATTTTTAAAAATAATTGTTGCATCCTTGCACATGAGTGAGATTACTGTTTCTGTACCTTTTTTACAAAGTTGCTGTACCTCCTTTCCGAAGTTTTTGTATGAAAGTCTTGTAGCCTTTATAAATTGAAGCAAGAGATTCTATATTTTTTCCCTATGGCCTAGAAGCATTTAAATAACATGGGAACTAGCTGTTCTGTAAAGGTTAGATAGATTTCAGCTATGAGACCAGTAGGTAACATTTTCAGTAAAAGATCTTTTTGACCTTTCCAATGTCTTCTGTGGTAATTGGTCTATTCAAAGTTTTCTTTTTTATGTCTTCTTCTTGGGTTAATTTTGGTCATTTATATTTTAACTAAAAAATTAGTCATTTCTCTTAGATTTGCATTTTGTTGCCATGGAGTTGTATGTAATTCTGTCTTACAATTTTTAAAAACTGTCCTGTATTATAGTTTGTCTCTTTTCTCATCCTAATTGTCTATATTTTTACTTTCTTTCTTATTTCCATAATCAAGTTCGCAATAGGTTGTATATTATATTGGTTCTTTTGAAATACCAGCATTTGGATTAATTCACTACCATGCTAATTTTTGTTTCTCATTTGGTTAAGTTCAAATTTTATCTCTATAAATTTTCTCTTCCTAAATTGCAAAAAATAAGTTTCCTATTCTCTTTTCTCTAATTTACTGGATAGATACCAAGTTTCTTCATTTTTAATCTTTTTAATTTAAAATAATGAAGGCATTATGATTATTATTTTTTTCTTTTAGCTCTGAGTGTATCTTTGGCTGTGTCACCTAAGTTCACTTATTAAGTCTTCTCCTTTTTAATTGCCTTCTGTAGAGTTTATAATTTTACCTTGGAGATCCTCTTGATCTAAAGGATATTTAAAATGTGTTCTTTAATTTCCAAGTAGTTAATGTTTTTTATTTTTGGTCAACATTTTTACTACTTATTCTTAATTGTATCGGGTTATTTATAACCTTAATATATGAAGCTTTCTTTATGGATATACATAAGGATTTTTGTAAATATTTTACAGTCATATGAAAATTGAATATTTTACACATGGGTTTATAAAATTGTTCTAAATATTTTATTGATATGGATTTTTTATGTACTATTCAATTTTGCTTCCCTTATTTTTATTTGAGTCTCATATTCTATGATTCTGAAGGAACTATACTGATGTCTCACACTTTAATTGCATTTTAAGTGAATTTTAGTATACTATCTTTACATATTTAGTTCCTATGCTCTTTGGTGTAAGCAAGTTTATGACTATTATAACTTCATAAATATTGTGCTTTCTTAATTGTTACATTATTCTCCTCTTCATCCTGTTGATTATTTTTACCCTTACTTCCTGCCTTACCAAATTTTAATATTACCACTCCTTTTTTGTTTGTGTTTGTCTAATAACTCTTTGCTAAAGTCTTTATTTTTGACCTCTTGAAATCAACTTCTGTTCGAAATGCTCTTTCTTACCACATGTGGACTGCTCCTAGGGTTTTCCGTTATCCCATTGTGACACTTGCTGTCCCTTTTATAAATGTTTTATCGCAGTATATTTATTATTATTATTTTTTTTTTTTTTCTGAGACGGAGCCTCAAGCTATCTCCCTGGGTAGAGTGCCATGGCATCACAGCTCATAGCAACCTCCAACTCCTGGGCTCAAGCGAGTCTCCTGCCTCAGCCTCCCGAGTAGCTGGGACCACAGGCGCCCGCCACAACGCCCAGCCATTTTTTGGTTGCAGCCATCATTGTTGTTTGGTGGGTCCGGGCTGGGGATTCGGACCTGCCACCTTAGGTGTATGTGGCTGGCGCCTTAGCCGATTGAGCCACAGGCGCCGAGCCAGTATATATATTATTCATCCAGATAAAGGCACAGATCATAAGTGTCCATGTCATCATTGAGTTTTCACCAAGTGAACACATCTTTGTAAGCACTACTCAGATCAGGCTGTAGACCATTTCTAGTAACCCAGAGCCCTCCTTGATGCCCTTCCCAGTCCCTGTTTCCCCAGTTAACCATTATTCTAAATTCCATAACTATAATTTAGTTTTGCCTATGTTGAATTTTATATGAAAGAAATCATATGGTAGGTCCTTCTTTCTGCTTGATTGCTTGGGCTTCACTTTATGACTGTGAATGTTATTTGCATTTTTGTGTATAGTAGTGATTTATTATTTTTTAATCACTGTATAACCTTCCACATAGCACAGCTATGTTGAGGAAGAGACTTCTGCAGTGGCTCTTGTGGGAGATGAGGGTGGCTCAGATCAGAGGAGTAACATGGAGTTGGAGAGCCGTGGGCAGGTTCAGGCTCTGTTTTGGAGAGAACTGTGACAAGAGTTGTTGACCAATGAAAGATGACATCTAAGCGTTTGTCTTTAGCAGCTGGTGATGCCACTGAGTGAGATGGGAAAGACGGGGATGAAAGGGGAAAATCAGAACTTCTGATTTGGATTTACTTAGGGTGTTATGTTTGATACGGCTACTAGACACTCAAGTGGAGATGCGAATGAGGCTATTGGGTACATGGTCTGAATTTAAGGAAGCTACACATTCAGGAGTTGCATCAGTATTTAGAGGTTAAGTATCTGGCTCTGATACTCAGTGTTTATGTCACCCTGGCCAAGTTACATAGTTTCTGGGTCTTTATCTATAAGCTGGAAACAACATTATTGCTTTACTAGAGCTGTTATGAATATTAAATCAGATAATGCATCTAAAGAACTTGGCACAGAGCTTGGCACAAAATAAGTGTGCATAAAAAGGCCCCTGTGGCTGGAGAATAGTGAAGGAGAAGATGGCATAGGTGAAGGAGGCTGGCATGGGAAAAGCACATCAGAATGTTCAGGCCATGCTAAATAGCTTGCAGTAAGCAGCCATTAGGGCAGTGGTTCTCAACCTTCCTAATGCCGTGACCCTTTAATATAGTTCCTGTCATGACCCACAGGTTGAGAACCGCTGAATTAGGGGTTTATACGCAGGGAGTGACACGACCTGACATTACTAATATTAATAGCATTGGCAGATCACTAAAGTATTATTAGCATTTGACATGTTTTTTCCAGACCATAGATAAGTGGGTTGTCATAAACACCAAACAAATAAGCAAATAAATTTTGTAGGCTGGTTGTGGTGGCTCATGCCTGTAATCCTAGCACTTTGGGAGGCTGAGGTGGGAGGGTTGCTCAAGGCCAGAGGTTCAAGACGAGCCTGAGCAACGTAGTGAGACTCCCTCTCTACAAAAAACTTTGCATCTATGAGAATACACTTAGAACTTATAACAACCGAAAGCATTTTTTTATCTGAAAAGCTTTAGGATAGTCTCAGCAATTCTTGAATCTGCAGTATTGTCAGGGACCTCTCTGCCAGCTTGCGCAGAGTTCTTTTGTACATTGAGTCTGTTCTTGAGTAGTAAGCAATTGGAGCCTCAGGCACAGCTGGCATTTTGTAGCTAAGCAGAGTTCCAGTCCCATAAAGTGAAGCATCAGTACTTTATATTTATCATAATGCATTAATGCAGATGCTGAAGTCAGATGTTGCCCAATGTTTCAGAAAATACCTTCGTTCTGATGCATCTGATTGCTTACTTATATCCAGTAGGTGCTTTAGAAAATGTTGCCTTCCATAAAACAAGAAGTATATGCATATCTAATTACTATGCAAAGACTCAGGATTGTTTAATTTTTGAAGTGGACGTGCTGAGTGTCACCTATACCTTCCTTAAAATGTGGTGAATTAACACCGGCAGCCCAGATATAGTAACCTGAGCAGAGGACACTGGTGGTTCTGATTCGACAATGCTCTTTATTTACAGACTTGATGTAACTAGTGGGAATGGGCCTCCATAATTCTTCCAGCTATTTATCCATATTAAGCCCATGAGTGGGACAAT
Organism: Galagoides demidoff; assembly: GCA_963574575.1. Lineage (NCBI taxonomy): Eukaryota > Metazoa > Chordata > Mammalia > Primates > Galagidae > Galagoides > Galagoides demidoff. The sequence continues at coordinate 913 of CAUYQV010133530.1, read as the reverse complement.
TATGTATCACATCTGGAATGCTAAAAAAAAGTCACCATGGAGCATTGAAATATCCCAGTAGAACAGGGATGGGAAATGGCTCTGATCAGTTTTCTAGTTAATGACTGCTGCATAACAAAGTGTCCCAAAACTCAGTGTCTTAAAACAATACAGTTATTATTAGATCTCATGATTTTGGGGGCCAGTATTTGAGTCAGGGCTCAGCTTGTTGAGTCTAATGCTCAATGTGACTAATGGCTGTGTTCACTCAGGAATATTCATCCAGTAGTTGGTTTGGTCTGGAGGGTCCAAGACATTTTTGCTCACATACCTGGCATCTTTTGGAGGGTGTCAGGCTACTGGGCTCAGCTGTTCCCTTTTCCTGCTCCATGAAGTCTCAGGGTCTCTCCTTGTCATTGATCAAGCAAGGTAGTTGTACTTCATACAAGGCATCCCAGGGCTTTGAGATACCTACAGAGGAGCTGCCCATCTCTCGAAGGCCAGCTCTAGACCTGGAATAGTGCCATTTCTGCTTTACTCTGTTGGTCAAAGTGGTCACAGGCCAGCAGGATTCACAAGAATGAGAGGTAGAATCAGACATCTTGATGGAAGGAGGTCCAAAAATTTTAACCCATGTAATTAGGGACAATTACTTAGTAGTTACCGTGCCCAAATATCATGATAGGTAGGGAGCGTTATCTGCTGGAGAGAGCACTTCTTGGTTTCAAATCCAAGTTGGACTTCTTGGTTTCAAATCCAAGTCCTGTGGCTTTACTTTAGTTGTGTGACTAGGTAAATTTTTTTTTTTTTTTTGAGACGGAGCCTCAAGCTATCCCCCTGGGTAGAGTGCCATGGCATCACAGCTCATAGCAACCTCCAACTCCTGGGCTCAAGCGAGTCTCCTGCCTCCACCTCCCAAGTAGCTGGGACCACA